>VWZT01005907.1:32570-35070 GCA_013397055.1 Pachycephala philippinensis | reverse complement strand
AAGATAAATTAAACAACTGAGAGACTCTCATCATGACTCGGTCATTTGCCTTGAAATCAAATTCAAGAAGAAGGTAGAGCATGGTCTGCTCAACCCTGTTGTGTCTGCTGGGGACTAGACCATCTTTTCCTTCTCTACTGTGCTTGGCCTGGTTCTTTATTAGGACTTGGTAGGAAGAAAGCACTCTCTCTTCCTTCTCATCCTTCTCCAGCACAGAACCAGGGGTGTTTTTTTCCAGTGGGGAGACTCTCTGCCACCTGGCAGCTCTTCATCCTTACTACTTTGAGAGTCCTTTTTGTAGCTTAGCCAGGAGGGATTTTTTCAGGCTGCAGCTTGAACATCTATTCTGTATCATCATACATTCATTTCATAGGAAAAGACTTTTGTCTCCTCTTCCCATGTATCAAAACATTTGTTTTAATGTTCCACCTGTCTTGGTGGGAATTTCCTTGCTATGGGCTTGTGATAAGACCAGAAGGATATTGTGACTAACCCTTGGACACAGCAGGCTTTGATAATTGTGGGAGAAATCATATGGTTTCACCAAAAGAGAAGCAACTGTAAATATAAATAATATGTGTTCTTGTTTAGATCGCAGCTCATGGCACTGTTTGACTTTGTTAGATATTTCACTTAACATTTTAGAGAAAGTTTCTAGCACTTTATATTGCAAATAAAAGTTTGAAAATGCCACCCTGGCTTTACTAGGGGTGCAGTGGCTGTGGGTAGCTGGGAGAAGTGGATCCTGGAGGTTCTCAATGCCCCACTCCCTTTCTGGCATGAACAAGGGGGAGAGGAGTCCTTGACACAACTGCTCTCTAGTCCGTTCCCTGGGATGCAGCCTGAGCTGCAGAGTATCCATTCCACCACTGCCCTAGGAGCTGCTGCCCTCCATAAGGGAAGGGCCTCTAATGGAAATGGGGCTGTAGGAGGACAGCCTAGGTCCTTGTCTGCACATGCATTGCCATTTTCCTGCTCTGCTAGGGAGCTTTTCTGGCTGGGGAAGACAAGTTTTGGCTTTTGGCCAGAAGGGAGCTGATACTTTCAAAGTTCGTCAGCTAGGCACAGAGTTTGGAACTGGCTGAAGCTTTGCATTTCCGGTGCCAGCTGCTCATGATTTGACTAGAAACACTTTCCTAAGATGTGTGAAAACATAAAAGTTATTAAAATTCCTGGTTTGCTGATTTCCATTTGAATCTGAATAGTCACACTTTTTTTAATATCCAGTAATTTATGTCAGTGGTGGCGTAACCTCAGTCCTCGGTGTTTGCACTTACAATGAAAATGTAACCTCACCTTGTTCCAGCGTGGTGTGGTTACTGCTCCATTGCAAAGCTGTGGGAGGAATCCGTGCTTCAGTGCCCTGATCTCCCTGGAATGGCACTTTTGCTGTTGCTGTTTGGGATATAGGTAAGAGTTTATAGGAGGGATTTTGCAACATCCACCATATGAAGCACAACATCACAAAAAACTTGGTGGGTGTAAGTTTTTAGAGAAAAGGCAGCCCAGAGGTTCAAGTAAGAGGAATGAGTTGGATGATTGAGTATAAAAATCATTACCTAGTATCATTGATTTTTCTTCGTCCTCTGTTACAATGGCTTGAAACCAAACAATGGCGGAGGTAGGATTATCTTGCTTTCCTGGGATTGTACCTACCCATGTTGTGCCTAACCTGTTATGGGTAAAATAGTTTTGTCTCTGCTTCTGACAGTGTCTTTCTCCATTGCAAATTCTTCTGTCATTGTATTTTAAGGTGTCCATCATCTTGATATCCAAGTGCCAATTAAAATGCAGAATTATCACATAGCACAATTAAAATAAAAGTCATAGAATCCTGGTTTACAAATCTCTAATCTAAATTTATCTCTTTTTCAGTCACTGTTTCTTCACTAATTGCAAAAACAAGTATTTGAAAAAAATTCGTAGCTATCAGATATTTTGTTATCTGACCACAGGGTATGAAGTGTTTTTAATTGTTTTTCTGATTAACTTCAGGCTCCCAAATTCAAGCAGATGCATATTTGTGTTTTCCATGTGAGATCCTGTACCTTACTAATGGATGAGTATGTTTGTGGTACTGTACAAGGATTAATGAAATAAAAAAAAAAAACTCTGCTGCTGCTGATTGACCACTGATGGTAAATGTAATTGAATTAGCAGTGCACTAAAATAAATGTAGACAAAATAAATATAGACAAGAAAATCTGGTGAAAGCTTCTGTAATGTTTTAGATTAATAGGCATACAGAATTCTTCACATTTTTTATTACGTTGTCCCTAGATGAATTCAAAGTAATTGGGGTGGTTAATTTTATTTACACAGAGCCGTTCACAGCGCATTAAATAATAGAGATAATTGAACAAGAATTGTCAAGTGTGTACTGATATCAGACATATTACAGAAGGGAATGTGCATAAAACTTCATTTCTATGCAGCCATTGTTTATGGTAATTAAGTACACAGATTTATCCCTTGGTTGCCTTCCAAGCTTATGGCAACT
>VWZT01005907.1:25070-27570 GCA_013397055.1 Pachycephala philippinensis | reverse complement strand
ACTTCTTAGTTTAAAACTAGAGGATTTTATTTTATCTAGAAGAAGTCTACTGAGAGGTAATAGGTACTTACAAACCTTTTTTCTGAATGTGCTACACAAATTCTCATTTTTTACTTTTCCTGGAAGATCTGTCATTGTCCTTTTAATTCTTGAAGCAAAAAAATTTATGTTTCTCACCTAAAATCAGTTGCAGCAGCACCAGCGGCATCAAAACACTTCTTTCCTAGACTGAGGTGGCTTTATTTTAAATAAATCCACTGGCTTTCAGTCCCTATCTACCAGCCCTGGGGGGAACTGTTTACCTGAGCAGAGAAGCAAAGGCCAGCTCTTAAACAGGAGACATTGACCTCCTTCCGCTCAAGTCCCCTGAATTTGTGACAAGCAGATCCATGGTGTATGGAGCCCCTTGGGAAAATGCAAATGTCAGCAAATCACCTCTTTTAACATGGGGCGGGCAGGCTCCAGTCCAATGTCACACCTACCCTGGGATGCTGGAAAGGTGTGTGTGTGTGTTGGGCACCCCTTTCCACTGCACAGCTCGAGACAAAAACAAAAAGAGGGGAAAACAGAGGGAAAAAGAAACAATTCTGGATATCCACAAGTTGGCTGATGTGACCCTGTGCCACCTACCAGTGTGCTGGCTGTGACCCAGGACGTGATACTCCAACAAGCTGAAAGAGATGGCTGTCTCTGCTTTCTTTTGGCCTCCCAAGACAGCTGCCTGGTAGGGACCAAATGACAGGGAAGAAGAATATCTGCCTCACACCTGCTTTCTCCAAACTGCCTGCCACAATGCCACCGTACCCAGCAGGCTCCCCTGGGAGGCAGTCCCATCCCTGGCCCCCTCTCCATGGAATACCAGGACAGGATAGTTAAGATAGTTTTCTCTTCTTCAAAACATCATTAGGATTGAAAAAATGAATCTCTTGCTTGCACATTTTGCATAAATACATGGTAAGTTATCAATTGATGTTCAAATAGCTTAATTGAGTTTAAGGGGGGAAAGGTCATTTAATTGGTCTATTGAAATGTTAACAGAAACAGATATGGCAAGGGATAGACTTTAATGGCTGCAGTGTGGCACTGATGTCTGCATTCACTTGCAAAATTGTTAATTAGGGCACTTTGGTAGTTCATTTGCTTTTGTATTGATGTGCTTAGTCCAACGAGAGAAATTGGGTTTGTATATGGTATTTACATGGGGCAGCAGAGGTTCACCATACAGCCAGGAATGAGGAAAATACAGTGTAATACAGAACTGGGTTATGATTTGAGACAGTGTCTTCATTAACATCCTGCTGGTTATGGCAGTCATTTTCTAATGGCTAGTGTATTTTTGCATGTGATTAAGTTTGATATGTTTGGTTTAAATTTTTTTAAATCATTGTAGTTGTGCACTTGAGTCATGCTATAATAATGATTTTTTTAAAGTTGGGTATACAAAGCTTTTTTAGGCTACATTAGAATAAAATGCACAGCAAAACAAGGAATTATTTATCTGTGTTCGGTGAGCCCTGGAAGAAGGTGTTATCTCCTTAAATGCATACCAAAAGAATATATTCAGTTGCAATTCCTGGCCCACAGTCATCAGAGCCAGTGAAATTACAAAACCACTTCTTCGTTGTGCTTTAGGTCCATCGAGCCTCCCTTGCAGAACATAAACCTTTAAGGTATTGGCATTTTGTGTGTGGGAATGGCGAAATTGCACGGAGTGTCCACTAGCATTTTTTGAGGGCGGTAATTGCAGGGATTAATCCGGGTGCTGTTTCCTAATAGACTTGCTGGATGCAAAGCTTTATATTTGCCTTGGCTGGAAGAAGGCTGTATTGAGTACAGTTCATAATAATACACTATACCCTAGGTACTCTGTATAAACAGAGGCAGCAAGAAAAAAAGGGGGAAATGCAAGTGGCTGTGAATCATCACTTTTACACCAGGGATCCTGTTGTCCTACCAGAACGAGCTGGGAGAGGACATTTTGCAGCAAGTAATGTGCTGATTTTAGCAGCTCCTAATTGAAAAGGACTTTTTGTTCATTTTCCATATATGGTACTTGCACATTTGGGTGCCGTTTTTGCCTCTTGCTTCAGCCTTTGGGGCTTTGGTCTGTAGTTTTCGATGGGGCATTTCTTTTAAACTCCAGGCATTCCTGTAGCCAGAGTGGACATCGGCTTCATTCACTCATATGTATTTGGGAAAGTACTTACATGAAGATCACAAATATGCGCAGCACAGCTATCTGGTTCTGCAAGTTTAATCCCAGCCCCAGAAAGTTTCATTGTGGCCCTATGCAAATGTATTTACATAGGAATGGGTCTTGGGTCCTTTAAAGAAGGCAACAAAGTTGGAAGACTGAGGCCAACAAATAAATGAAAGTTTCTCTAAATCCACTGGATAATAGAGGCAGTGTTAAGGCTAACCACAGTGTTGAACTAAACAGAGGGATTACTCCTGGGTTTTGCATCAGTTGTTTTCTGCCGGGTGGCCTCACTTGTCAAAA
>VWZT01005907.1:4236-22864 GCA_013397055.1 Pachycephala philippinensis | reverse complement strand
CTCTTATACAGAGTCTCTTTTGAATTCTAATCAACTGGATCTGTCTCAAATTCATTTCTAGTTTATTGTAAACAGTGGAATTTAAATTAATTTCTTCTTATCTTGTCTTCTGAAGAAAACTAGGAACATATTTAAAAGGTTTTATTTTTAAATACAGCTCAGACTTTATTTTATTCAGCAATTTTGGGGGGCTTTGGGGGTTTTTTAACTTTATAAACCAGGTGTCGGGCAGGATGGGCTTTGACAGCCAGATGACAANTTTACTTGAACTCAAATGATACTATATAGGCTGAATGTGAGGCAAGGTTCCCACAATGCACTGTGAAAACCTAGGCTAACAACCACCCCGCTGCGTTGAAAACCCCAAAAAAAGACAAAAGCACAATGAAATAGAAAGCTTACCACCGGTAGCTTTCAAAACGACAAACTAGGCAAACTATACATCTCCACCACTCCAATTTTGTCAGAATGCTAATGAGCTTGCTCTGATCTTTACTCGGCTTCCCGTGTTTTCTACATCTTCAAGGACCACATGGCGCTAGCAAAATAAAGACAACTAAATGAGAATTTCGAATGCTTTTTGTGTTGGGACCTGGTGCCTTTCAGTTGACGCACTCGTTGAATATTCTCAACTTAAAAGCGTACAACAGGGGGCTGGGTATGAACTTTTTAGCAGGGGGAAATTTGTACAAAAGTAAATGAGTGTGATGAGGAAAATATGAGAAAAATTTCTGATTAATTTCCGCTCTATAATATCAATGACACCTTCAGCCCCTCTCATACTCCTCTAACAAGAGATGCTGATAAAAGATGAATGATTCTGTGTTGTTCACAGTGAATGTTTAGTGGTTTTTTAATAGCGGCATTCTACATAAAAGACACCAGGAAGTACTCCGCATTAGCAGTTGAGATCACTAGTTAATAGGATGATGTCTTTTAGCTTTTGTCACAAGATTATTAGAAAGGATGGGTTTCTGTTCTCATCCCGACATACTTTAGAGTGCTTGTTGAGCACAAGTGCTAAAATACAGGTTTCTCGGTATTGTTTCGCATGCAAAGTAAAAGCCCTTTTAATGCAACACCTTTTACTTTTTTTTTACCAGGTGATTTTTGTCATTGATCTCTTATTTGCCCCCTTTAGCTGTATTAATCACTTGGAGTGGTCTGCTTCTCAATGGGAGCTTGATGATGTGTATGTGCATAGATTCACTATCAAAAATAAATCCCTTATATACTCTGCACCTTCACAACCCTGATTGTTGAGCTGTATTTACCAGCCTGTATTATACCATCTTGAATGCTCCTTACTGGAGTCGCCCAGTCTGCAAGAGAAATCCGCGCTAGAGTAGGGAGGGGTGAGCTAGGAGGAGGCATCCTATTCCCTAAGCCAAATTTCGTCTTTCAAAAACAATTGAATTCACAATTCTCTTTGGAATTCCCAAAAGTAAATGCAGATTTGTATTCACCAGTGCCAGGGCTAGGGGAGGAAAATGATGAATGTTCAGTTTGCCTGAAAGATGAATTTAAAAATCAGTTTTGTTACCTCTTCAAGCTTGCAAGCAGACAGTATGAAAAATATCTGTGCATGTACATAAGGAGGAAAAAAAAATAATCACGGTCTTTTCATATATTTCGTATCTTGCCTAAATGAGGAAGAATGAATCAGTAACACCGTAAGTTTTATAGCAGTTTGTCAGCCTTGCTTTCCTGCACTGTTTTTGTGCTTGGCTCAGCATGATTTGTCTCAGGTGAACCGAGAACTTGCCAAACTACAAGATGGTAATGAGTTGACCAACCATGTTGTGAAAGACAAAGATGCATATCCCAAAGCAGAGCAAGAGGAAGGACAGTATAACAACAGCCTTCCTGGCAAGATAGAAAATTTAAAAGTATCACTGAAAACAACATTTTTGATGCTTATCTTTTTACATTTAGCATAAGAACTGAGTGAAAGCATTTCAAAGAAATTCTAGATACGTGAATGATACATATGTGATACTGCTTTGGGTCCCTGCTGGTTTGTGAACTTTCCCTATTGGAAATACCTAACAATTAGGAGGCTGGAAGGACTTAACTGATAGCAGTTTGTGTTGGCTGGAAGGGAAGATTTTTGACATGAGCAAAAGATTTTTGCTCTAACATGATAACGGTTCACAAAACTGTGCCTTGGTAGTTGCTGCTTGTTTTGGAAGCAAAGCGATATTCTAAAGCATTTGTTGAGATGTGTCTCTTTCCATTGTGAAGAAACGTTAACTTGCTGCCAGGGCTGTGGTAATGTGAGTTTTGACAACTACCAAAACCCTGGGTGAAAGAAGTGCAATGACACTATGAACGAGGTCTCGTTCACAATATGGTAATTGTGCTTCTCTGTTGCATCCAAGTGTGACTTGGGTGACCTGGGGCCCGCAGAGCTCTGTAGAGATGCCTGCTAAGACACGCAGTGCAAAGTCATTCATGAGAGTTTGTTAATGCAAATAAACTGGCACACCAGTGAGCTGATTTTGAGTCAGGAGTCTTCAGGGCCCAGATCACAAACACATACACAAATTTCTGCCCAAGTATTCATTTTGTAGTTGCCAGAATCATGCATTTTATGAGGAATTGAGAACACCTTGAGTTCTTGAGGCTTGTCAGCCTCTCTCCAGTTTCCCTTCTGTCATGTTGCCTCCACAGTCTCTTACTGGAAAACTCTTTCCAATATCCATCCATCCCTTCCCATTAACAGTTCCTGCAAAGCAGACCTGCTTTTCGTAAAGAAACACCGTCTGGCCATACTTTTCCAATTACCCAGTGTTTCTACAGCTGAGAAGCTTCCACAGAACAAGCCTCAGAGTTTGTCTCTAATTCACCACATCTCTTCAGTCTTAAGTCTGTGCACTGGTAGGCAAAAGTTCACAGGAGGTGGCCTTTCCAAGACCAAACGTGGGCAGCGTGCGTGTTCAGCCTTCCCAGGCCAAACTCATTAAATCATTAGAGCGGCTCAGCAGCAGCAGTGACCATATTTATTTTTTTCTCGAAGTAACACAGAATCCCATTGGCTGGAGGGACTGAGCGATAAGTCAACCTCCTCTCCATGCACTTCCCTGGCTTTTGTAGCCTCGTCATTGCCTTCAAAGAACCTGTCAGCAGGTTGAAGCCAGCTTGAAGAAGAGAGTCCAAGTAGAGCACTGCCCGCATAGCAGGAGACTACTCTGGGAGAGCCCTAGGCACTATGAATAGACTTGCAAGCCTTCCAAAAGTCTTACAAGACCCAACAGACACTTGCTTCTTTTAACTGATTTCCATCTTTCTTTGTGGTGTTGCAGTATAAATGCTCTTTCATGTGGTAGGCATAGTCTTTGGCTTTCTGCCTGGAGTTAGCTTTCTCTACAATCGATGTCTGCTGCAAAGGGAAGGCGAGGAGAAAGGCCCTTTGGTCACCCCGAGGCTCATGGCCCAGAGTGCCACTGCAGTCTGCAGAGACCACTGTTACTTTTTCTTGGTTTTCTCCCATTTACCACCAAAAACACCTTTTCTGTCAAAACTGGAAGTAGTGGGGCCTTGGGACACCTCAGCCCAGCTGAACTCACCCAGTTAGCCCTGGGAAGCTTTGGATCCTAGAAGTACAAACCTGCCAACTCCCAGCAGAAGTACACATTTTCATTAACACGGATACAAGGTCATATTCGTTGCCAGCTGTCATCTCACTTCAGGCAGTTACTTGGGTTAAATTCAGCCCCGACCATCAAAGAAGTAACTTTATAATGTCCACCACTCTTTTCCAGCTCCAGGAGAATATGTTCCGAAGGAAGTAAGGCAACATTTGGTAAAAATGGAATAATATGCTATCTAGCAGAGCACGCTCCAGCAACTTTTAGGTGAATTGCCTCTCACTTCAGTATCTCACCCAGCCATCACTTGCCACATAAACAGTTCCAAGGAGTAGTTACGAGCTGTAGAGAAATTACTATCACTCATAACAAAGCATCCAACTCTACTTGTAAATCTGCAAGTGAAATAATTCATCTGCCAGACCATCATCCCTTTCTTGGTGGATTTCCAAGCATGCTCTACCATTTTTTCCATCGTTTCAAAAGTTTGAATGTATCAGTTAATAGTGCATGTTTTCTTGTGCTGAAATGTCTTCTGAAATTGTGCTATGTGAGAAAATTTGGGTACAAAGAGTACCAGAGAGTGATAAAGCAAGGACAAGTGTTGGTTTTACTCAGCGCTAGGATTCCCTACAGGCACTTGTCCTCGAGGCGTCACTTTCTTACAGGAATCTCCAGGTGTTTGAGTTTAATCTCACATCTTGTTGCCTGAATTTTGGGGAACAAAGCTTCTTGGTCTGGATTGATGGTCCCATATTTAAAATGTATTCATAATCTTTATCCAGCCCAAGCATTCTGTTTTGGTTGATTTTCTGTTATTTTCTACTGGGCACTGTGTTGACTCGTCATGTAGAGAAAATCAGTGGTCGTTCAGATTTTGTCTTGTGTGGAAGTTTCAGTCCTGTGATAATTTTAGGCCGCCCAGATTGCAGGCCACAAATGTTTGTCTTCCTGTGAGTCAGTCCTACTGCAGGTGAATAAATGCCCGCACGTGCCGAGATGTGGTCAGAACCCTGACCTTCTGTTTACACAGCTCTCAAAATTTTAAATAGCCTCTCTAATTCCATTATGTTTCAGAAACCAAAGAAATTATAAATTTCCTGCTTGATATTAAACTGATTTGATGTGTGCCTGTGATAAAGGCATTTCCTTGGTGGCAGCTCCGTTTCATTAGGGTTACAGTACTTTTGGGGGCTGAAATAGAGTCAGACAATGCGCTGCAATGTAACTCTGCCTGGCAGATTCTTGGCAGTCGATTCCTACCTTTTTGAGACTCCATTGTGTGGACATCAATGTCTCCTTCTCAACTGCTCTCAGACAGCAAGTTAGTGGCCATGAATTTGCCTTTCTAATGTTCCTTAGGCGTTTTCCCATCCAGCTCGCACTCAAAAACTTGTGCTAGGGTTTCATCTGCTAGCTACCACTTCTGCAGTGTCACCTAAACAGCAGTTCCACCTGCTTATCTGTTGCTGGCTCTTCTTGTTCATTTTCAGTGGTTTTTAATAACTGAGGAGGTCCTCCTGCTCTGAAAGGAGGAAGTATTCTGGAAGAAAGCTGGGCGTGGTAATCTCAAATGGGAGGCTTGAAGCTCAAGGTGGAGCAGCCCATCCATTCATGCTGTGAGGTGTCTGTTGTGGGTTCTGTTTTGACATTGATTACTTGGAAAAAATATTTTATCCAAAATTCTGAGGTTTTCCACCAAAGGGAGCCCTCTGAAAGCAGAGGAGGATGATTTTTCAAAAAAATACATCTCTTTTGGGATGGCTGAGTTTCACTCAATGAAAAATTGTGGACCACTGGTCATTTAAAAATCTTCACTGTTGCTTTCAGTTGTGTCAGAGGCATTTTGCAGTAGGTCTCGTGTGACTCTCCTTTACAAAAAATATCTGTTGTGAGTATAGGCTTTTCCGTTTAAGTATTTGCTAAATTCAGTAACTCACATTAAAAACAAGAGCTCGTCTGTGCATAAGCTGTTCACAGTGAGCAAGATGAGAAGACTATTAAAATCAGTGGGAAGTCTGCTGCTGACTTGGAAGCATTTGAGACCTTCCACCAGCCTTTGTTAGCAACGTGAGGTTGGTCAGCTAAAACACCCAGCGTTGCTTCTCGTCCCTTCCCGTGTGTCCTTTCAGTAACACTGCAATGGCCACAGCCCATCAGCCCCACAGTCTGGTCCAGAACATTCTACGGTAGTGGGACAGGTACGGGTTGGACCCAGGCCAGGGCAAGAATCTGTGCAGGGGCCAGTTACAGGCTAACCTGGCCCCAGGGAACATTTAATGTAACCTCTGAAAATTAAAGGCTAGCTTGTGTCCTAAAGCAGGAGGATCCAGTTCCTACCTCCTGTGGTTTTTTGTTTGTTTATTTGAATATTTATTGCTACAGCTTTGCCTTGCCATATTCAACATTCAACCCGGTTTTAATTCTTGCTGAGCTCTTCGTTTCAACATTGCCTCGTGGCAACGAGTTCTACCAGTAAATGATGAGGCTTTGAGGAAAGATCATTCTTTTTATCGGTTTTAAACACACCACCTTCAATTTCAGTGAATTTCCCCAGGTTCTTACGAGACAAGATGAGACACATACTAGAACTATTCTTTATTTGCCATTCATGTTCTCCTTCAGGTAAACAAGCCAATCTGTCCACTTGCTCCTAATACAGAAACTTGTAAAAACTCGTTCCTATGATTGGGTAAATGCAACTTTTTTTTTTTTTAAGCAGACAAATAATGACAGTGGGGTATGTTTTCAAAAGACCTTCCTGTTAAATTTGTGGAATTCACTAGCATTTGAACGGCTCTCAGTAGTCACCAAGCTTCTGTCAACTACAAAATAGCCCAGAAAGAGGAGCAGAGCGAAGTCGGCCAGTTTTTGTTGTTATTTGCCCCGCTCCAGTTCCCATGCACTGGCATTCTCCTGCTGGCCTCTTCACCCAAGTGTGTTGAGTGAAGAAAGCTTCTTCTATTCTATTTTAAAACTGTGTGTAAACATCAGCAAATGGATGAAGAATGGGGTCTGTCTTAAGCAGGTTGTTTTTCATGTAGTTCTGTTGAGGTAAATGGGGAGACATGGGAGGGTTTCTGTGTTTAACCATGACACCATGGCACACACACTACACACAGTGCAAATAAAATTTAAAAACAATTACTGCTTAAGACGGCATCCAGAGTGATTTCTGTAAACCTGTTATTTCTTGCCAGACTGAATGGGCTGGTTTGGGTTGCTGATGTAAACCCTTTAATATTTATCTTCCACAGGTTGTAATTCATTTTTGCACAACAGCTAAATACATTTACATTTAAGGATTTTTGAAAAATATTAATCTATTGTCTTATCTTGACAGATTTATGATGGTATAAAGTGTAGAGGAGTTACTGTATTCATCCATTTACACTGTAAACTAATCTTGTCCCTGCATGTTGTTGCTTTTTCTTCCTTTTAAGTGGTATTCTCAGTGTTTTGTAGCACTTTCTTCTCTGTTTTCATAGCAATGTACAGGTTTACTACGTTAATCCATATTGGGTTTATCTAATGTCTAGGTGCCCAAACAGCTTAAAAATAATGGGTCTAATGGTACATACATACACTGGTAGCTGGCTGAGTTTGAAAGTACTTTCAACAGGAAAGGAAAAAAAAAAGTTCTTTCAAATTGATTCAGAAGAGACATTTGTCAAGATGCTTCTTATTTAAATAATTTAAGAAATAATTAGCTTACAGTGTAAACAAAAATCCATTTGTAAATCCAGAAGAATATGAAAGGAGATGTGTTTGTAAAAGACTGGCAGGAAGCTGTACAACATTAAAATAAGCTAGTTGCTTATATTGTTCTCAGAAAATGGTAATGTGTTTGTTACCGTGCTTCTTGAGTATTGTAGAAGAAAATTGACTCCAGTTGATTTCAAATAACAATCAGGAATATGTGTGATGAGCCACGGGAGAAAGAAAAGGGATTTGAAGTTGTGGTTTGTTTTTTTCTTTTTCTTGGCTATCATTAAAATTCTCGCTATCAGTACTTTGGCTATCACTAAAATTTGTTCCAGTAAGGGACAAAATTACCAAACTTTATGCTGCAGCCTTTGTTGAATCCTGAGCAGGAGCTATTACAGCTTGGAATCGCGACTCAGAAGCCAGTAGGAGTTTCTCGTATCTGAGGGCAGAATTTAATGTCTTGTGCTATTTGAGGCTTGGTGTTGGGCTCATTCCTAATCATTGTGGAGGGTTCTGGTAGATGTCAAGTGAAGAGAAGAATAGAGCACGCATCCTTCACCACTCAAGCCAGACAATGAAATTAGAAAATGGCACTGGGAGTTGATGTGAAAGAATTCCCTTGGATTCCTAGAGGAAGAATAAAACANNAAAAAAAAAAATGAAAGGGAAATTATAAAAAAAAAAAAAAAAAAAAAAAAGGAAGAGAAAGGAGTTGGTGGGGGGAGGCAGAAAGGAAGAGGGGAAAAAGAAAATAAATGAGAGAAACCCTGCCAGAAGCCTCCTCAGGTTAAAGTCCAACATTAAAAACTGTATTGACTTTTCACATAAAGGCGCGTGTACTCACTGTTTCATCTGAGTTTCTGGTGCTGCATTTTTCAAATCTCTTACCGAGCAGTTTGCATGCATATGATGTTTGCAGCACTACCCACTCTTATTTGAAGACTGTTTTCAGAAGTCATTATTGAACTATAGGATAAAAAGGTATAAGCATAATTACGTGTTAAAGAGAATAAATATGTTCTGCTAGATAGTTAACCAGATGAGGTTAAACAAGATAAGATGAATTCTGGTCTTTTTAGAAAACTGGCAGTCTTCATTTTAAGCTACAATGTAAAGTGCTTTATCCTGAGATTAGGTATTGTGGCAGAAGCTAAAACTGCCTTTTTCCCCTAACCGTGCCAGAATACAACCTCCTTTTCTTTCTGCGCTAACAAGACTGCTTTACCACCACAGCCCACTCTAAGTAATTAAATCAATCCTTTGTACTTACCGTATTCTCCTCTAGTGACGGTACTAGATCTGATTATATGCTTCATGCATATTCAAAGTACAGCACTGACAGCTCTTTAATGAGCTCTTACTTAATCAGTACGAACAATGTTCATCTTGTTCTTTTTTTCCTCATACATTAGAGCTAGGAACAGTTGGGGAAAAAATGAAACATCCAGCATTCATTTGAAAAATATATTGTACTTTGAAAAGTGTCTAAGCTGGAGAAGTTGCATTCTGCCCTTTAAAAGTCTGATGGACAAATTGGATTACTAGTATTGGATTAAATAACAAATGGTTAGAGGAGAAATGAGAAAAGCTCGCTGTGATCACAGGCTTTAATATTTTTTGTTACTTATAAAGCTGAAGGGGTCTTTAACCAGTTATTAAAGTCAGGATTAATTTGTAATGGTCCAACTTACTAGCTTTAAAAGGGTTTTGTTGTTGTTGTTTATCAAAAACAATAGTGTACTGCATGTATTATGGAAAAAATTTAAGTTTAAGATCTGTGGGCTATTTATAGATTTTCAGCATCTTGTACTGGCTTAGATAAGGGGTTTGCACGTGTGGGATCGATTTGTTTTCAAGCATGGGGTTTTTGCTTCATTTAAATAATCTGTACAGTTTGTTGGGGTTTTTTCCCCGAGAACAACACAGATATTTTCCCAATTTAAATTTTCAAGCATTTGTAGCAAGTCAATTAAATACTTGTTTTACACTTGGAAAGTGGAAACAACAACCACCCCAGCAGCAGCTTGGGTTCAACACAGAGTGAAAACGTGTTGAAGAAAGGCTTTTTCTAAATTTTTTATTTAGAAATTGTAAATGTGAGTCTAGCTTGTGGTATCACTGCAGTAAGAACACTCAGTTTTTCTTTGTTGAAAGTGTTTCATGTGCATCCTTTCACCAAGTAAAAAAAATGAAGTAATGCTCTAATGCTAGTGTATTTGCCGAAGAGTTATTTAAATTTCTTATATATGGGAGTTCATCTTTATTTTGCTTGCCTGGGAAGAATTTGTTTCAGCTCCGTGCACAAGAATTTAAAAGCTGACGGTCGACAAATAAAATATCAGCATCGACTACTATTAATATTGCACACATGTGTCATTTCACTGATCAAAAAGGCCTTCGCCGGGGTAAAATTGGCCTTTTTCCAAATTGCAAGCTTTTTCTCAGCTTTTTCTTTTTTGCTCTTTCTTCTTTTGTTGCTGCCCGGGGATTTGTGCCTATCGCAGCCGATATCACATGACCGGTGTCAGGGCATCACATGGGTCCAAAGCGAATACAAAAACAGATTTAAAATTCTGTAAAAACAATCAAGACTTTGTTAATTCACTTTTAAACCAGTCTATTCTATGGATATTGCATGTGCTTTGGTGTCGGCATGGATATATTAAAATAGGCACCTGTGCAGATCTGACACGACAGCTCCAAGTTTTACCCAGATCTTTTCTCATTATATGTTGCAACTAATTCTGTTTAGGAGGAATGCATTAATAGAAAGAGGAGGATTGTATCTTAAGTTTATGTTCTTAACCTGAAATTGCATGGTACGAAAGTCAACGAAGTCAGATCCACCATTGAGCCAAACACTTTGGAGACTTTTATCTCTCCCGTTTCTTTTTCAGGGCTTACCAAATTAAATGCAGCAAGGGCTTGTATTTATAATCTTTCAGCCAGACATCCCAGTCCACCCCAAAACTAACAAATTGATTGAAATGTTACTGTAGCCATGGATGTCTGGTTGTGAGAACTGTGCCGCATTGCTGGTAAAAAAACTCATGCATTACAGAATAGACTGGTCGTTTTGCAAGGATAAAAAAAAGGCAATCTATCCCCTTCTTCTTGACCTCTCCCCTAAATAAGTTTCAACTACCTGGTGCATTTCAACAAAAGGTTGGTAATGCTGATTATCATCTACTTCTAAAAGCAGACCCTGTTAGATGTACCAGTACAGCAGCAAGGCCTTTGATCTGTAACTCACCAGCAAAGTGTACTGAACTGCTGAATATTGTTATAAAGGCCGTGGTGTGATATTTTATTCACAAAACCTGAAGTGGAGGTCTTGGGGGAGAGCATTTCTACATGTCAGATTCCTTCTTTCATTGCTCCATTGCCCTAGGAGCTGGACCCTGCTGCTGTTGCTTGGAAAAGCACTGTGGATCCATCCATGCTTTGGGATGCTCTGCCCTTCCTGTCTCACTGCTAGCAAACTGTGACCCTAAAAGCACCCTTCCGGGAAGTTTCATCAACCAGGCACTTCCCAGGGGGCTAAGTGAATATGGGTGGATGTCTCCTATCAGAAAGAAGAGCATGCCAAATGTAACTTTTTCTTAACTGTGTGGGTCCACCAGTCCCGCCCCAAGCTGACCCACTTCCCTGTTCATCCTGTTTTCCTGCCCTTGTGTGGATGCCTCAAGCCCAAAGGCCATGGCAGAGGGAATCAAGGAGTTTGGAGAAGGCTGGAAACGTCCCCTTGCAGGCAGGAGAGGGTGTGATTCTCCATGTAGGTCTGGGCTTGCACACTGCTGTGGCACTGTGAACATGCACGTAGGGAGCTGGTAGGTTACCAGCATCTGAAACACTCCCATCCAGAAGCTGAAGGCTTTGGTTTAGGGCAAAACAATATTTTTCTGGTGTCTTTCCAGCTCCAGGTGCTAGAAATGGCTTCTCTGCCACTAGGGATCCTATGGTTTAAGCTAATAGGGTATCATCCCCCAGTGTGCAGCACTTTGCATCAGAGGTTTCAAACCCCTTTACGAACACCAAAGAATTAACTTTTAGCACCCTTGCAGGATCAGTACAGGTGATTACTCCTGTGTTGCACACAAGGTGCTTAAACTCAGACATCTACCCACACCCTCCCAATGAAGCACTACCAAAGCTGGGAAACAAACTCGGAAGACCCAGCTCACGCTCCTTTGCCTCTGTTCCAAGTTATTCCTAGATCAGTTTTAACCCTATAAATATGTGAGTTTCATAATTCAATGAGGATCATATAGCCTTTGCTCTTCAGCTCAGCTTGAGGGATGAGAGTGGCAGGGTTCCACAGAAGCACGGGCTCCACAAAGGACTTTCTCCTAGTCCCTGAGCTCAGAGAGAGTGGGATTTGGCTCAGTAGCCCTGCTATGTGGAAAGCACAGTCAGGAGCCTTATGGACATTCATTTGCATTTCACTCATGTTGCAGAGGTGGTGAGATAGAGTCTTAGAGAGTCTGGTAGAGCTTAGCACTGCCTGCAGGTAGGCTATGTAGAGTCCTGATACTGATCCTGCTCCTGCCTGGGATGGATGGGGGCTAGGGAAAGTCCATGCATGCACGCGTGGGGACCCTCGGGTACCTGGATCCAAAGATAATTTTGTTTGTCCAGATGACCCCTTTGGTTGCAGGTTGAGGAGAGGAGCAGCTCTTTCCCGCTTATCTGGAAGAGTGGCCATGAACACAGAAGCTGAGCAGGTGCCCACACCTTAGCCAAGAGTTCAGGATTAGCATCTCCTCTGCAGCTACTTTGATCCCTGCCACATCATCCTGACTGTGCTGGGTTTGCATGGGTGGAGTGGATCCTGCCCACAGGGATTGTTTTTGTGTTTGGTGATGACCATACATCTTTTAGCAGTAAGGGTTTTTTCACTGGAAGCATTGCAATTATGTAGTTCATTTGGGAGAATTTAAAATACACGGTCCATTTAAAAGGCATTTATTTAGGTCAGGGTATCAGCATGATAAAGAGCACTAAAATGTATCCTGCAGAATGGCTGCTTTCAAAGATTTATTTATAAAGCAGGCAGGATTTGCAGTCATATGATATTTTTACCACTTGAGAATATGCCTTGTCATGCTCAGTGATACTGGCAAGTGATACTCCAAAACCTGAAGTGAAAATATGTACCTCGATTTGTGAAATGCCACATAAGTAATGAAGTTCTTTTGATTGCAGGAAGAAACACAGAAGAAGAAGAAGCTATGATGCAGGAGTGGTTCATGCTGGTCAATAAGAAGAATGCCTTAATAAGACGAATGAACCAGCTTTCTCTTCTGTAAGTACAGATGAACATATGTATTTACAAAAGGATGATTTACCCTTCAGATAGATGCAAAACTTTTTTTACTCTCTTCCCGTTAGGCTTCAAAAATAACCCCTCGAAAGTGAGTAGTGTGGATGTGTTACACATCGAGTAACTTGTTTTTCTCATATTTCAGACTTGAAAATGAGAAGCGTGCAATGACACAAGATTAGCCAGAGCTGTGAAAAAAGAAATTAAAGAAATATTAAGCACTGTTACATTTTCAAAGGCCCAACAGTAGAATAAAATTACATTTTAGAAATGCACAGGTAGATTTGGATTGTGCCTCAGACGAGATGGGTGAAGTCTATTCAAAGAGAGAGCCAAATTTGAGTCACTACCTGCTTTGTAGAAAATCCTCGGTCCCATCTCTAGTTCAGCAGCACCAAGCTGCTGAAGGGATGTCAGTAAATCAGTCACAGTGCAGTGATACCACTGATACTGCAAAGTAAGGACAAATGAACCTTTTCTCACTGGCAATGCTGAGGAAGGGAGAAGTTGCTGCTCGTTTTTAGAGGCATTCTGTCCCGAGTGCTTCTCTTCCAGCTTCTTTCAGTTTGATATTTCTTTCCGTAATGCCACCTAGTGTAGATGCCTGCATACTTCCCTGGGAAGAGCCTCTGCTCACCTATCTCCTGCTGGGTTTGAACTTGACAGAGGATTTTACCTGCAAAATATTAAGCTTTCTAATCCCTTGTCTAATTTTTATTGTTGATTAGGGCAGAATATATATAGAATAATGCTTCCAGTGTCACGTTATCTTGGTGACTAGGTTGATGCTGGAATTTGCTCATTAGATCTAGGGGAATATTTTATACTTTGGACATTCCACAACAGCCGCTCCAGAGATGAATATGAAATAATTGCATCCTGTAGCACAATGGAGTTAAACTGACGGAATTAAAGCCGACCTTACATGAAATGAAAAGGCCCTGTTACTGAATAGGCCACCTGAGCCAGGTTTTAAGTTTGTGTATCATTTGTTTGGAGTAGCTTAAAGTTAAAGAGAAAAGTCAGTTGCGAGTCCTAAAATCAATGTAAGTTAAAGGTGCTTTTAAGTGTTTAATGATTTAGTAATTAACATATTGATGAACATTTGCAACTTGCCCAGGGAAAAAGAACATGACCTAGAAAGGCGCTACGAGCTGCTGAACCGGGAGCTGAGAGCAATGCTGGCTATTGAAGGTAAGAGCAGTGCTGGGCACTGAGGGGGGAAAGGGCTCACTGCGGGATGGGTTTGGGACCTGGAAGTACCAACCGTGGAGGCTTCTCTGAAGCCCATTAGCAATGCTGATACTTACAGCACTTCAAGTGACAGCACACGGCAATTGTGCTGAGGCTGCAATCCCGTTCTTAAGTTTTCTTCACGATTAAAAAAAAAGTTACAAAATATCCAAGATATGGGACAAAGAAGTATGGTCCTGTTGCAATAAACTTTGAAAACAAAGTGATGTGGAGGTAGGGTGTATGTCTGGGGTTGACAATTTTTTGTTGCAGTAGTGCTCTCTTGGTTTTGCTGCGGCATCGTGCTTCTTTTGGTGCTGCAGAAAAAGGAAGGGGTGACCCACAGAAGAGGGCCTCTTCCTTTTAATGTTTCAGACCTGTTCTACAACAGTGTCTCACTGGGGAAAAAAAGTCTCCGTGGTTTTAGTGGTAAAACACTACGTTTGTCAAGTAAATATTTCCTCACAAGCAGCAGCAGGATTAGTGCGATCCTTTGCACGGTTTCTCCCGTCTCTGTGACTCTCCCCAGTTTAGTCACCTCACCTGAATGGAGGTAACACTCAGGCGAAGATTGACACGGGATAAATGAAACAATTGCATCCTTTCCATAGGGCTTTCCAGTGAATTGTACAATAATCCTTGGGATGATTCATAGTAAAAAATAAACATCCAGATAGCTTAAACCATTGCTTGCATTATTTTCTTATTTAAATATCTTAAGTGTTTTCTAATGCTGCACCGCTTATACCTCTCAGTCACAAATGCTGCCTTATAGTTCAAAGATGTTTGCTTTAAAGTTAATCCTTTGGGCTCTGTAAAATGGACCTTTTGTCTAATCAATGCAAATTGATTTTGCTATTCTGTATTGACCTTTCAACCCTTTGACTGTCCATGGTAATTTCTTTCTTCACCTGATAAGGTACCTGATCCATAATAAATCAATTCTAATTAGTTTGGAGACTTCACTGGGAGCATAAGTTTGTTGGAAAAAAGCAGCAGGTTTCAGGTAGCTTTTTCATATCTCTCCATCTGTGGTTATATTTTTTGCATAAGACTATCTTTACTATATTCTTGGATAATCCTGAGTCATAAATATATACATTGCTGTCTTCAGAGACAGACAAGCCAGATTAATTTGGAATTGTACTGATGAAATACTTAAAACGTAAAATAATCTAAAACTAGAGAGGAGCTAAGAGATACCGAAATTAAGTCTAAACTTTCAATGTTTAATTGCCTCATATATGTATACTGCCTTGGAATGTCTAGCAGCTTGTGCCATTTACACTGGAACAGAAATGGTTTTTTAATTTCTTTTTGTAAGTTCAGAGAGGGATGCCCAAACTCCAGAAAATCATCTTTTTTTTCCTCTTACTCGTTTTTTACTTTCTTTTTTTAATTGCTACTGGTGATATGGTAAACAGAGGTTTACCATGCAAACCTAAGTGCTGGAGAATTTTGGTTATTTTGGGGGATTTCTAAATTTATGCAACAAAGTCCTCGTTTAGCATTTTAGCTCTCAATAAGATTATTGGTCTTCTAGAACTTTTAACAGTTATCTGCTTTTACCCAAAAATCATATTAAAGGAGAAACTCTTCCAAGAAAATGCCTGTGAAAACTCAAAATACGCATTTGTGACATCTCGCCTCTTGATGGGTGCATCAGTGTTTTCTGTGTTCAGAAGATGCAAAGATGCACTTTTTGGGAAGCACTGCTAAAACCACACCATCTCCAGTGTGATTTCTCTGAAGAAGCAGGGGCTGCCTAGACAGCCCAGCACTGTCGGCTCCGAGGCCATTTAGCCGATTGCTAATGAGCGCTTGGGCTCCCTGGAAGAGTTGAAAAGAGAGACCTCACTTTTACCAGCANACAGGATGGGAGCGGTTTGTTTGTCTACAAGAAAGGCAGAACACACCAACCCAAACTGGAACTTAAAAAAGAAAAGTCTTTGAAAGGTGGTAATTACTGTTTTGGTAAATTGCTCTAACTCTTCCACGCGTGACTATGCTGTTTAAAAATCTGTCAACCAATTTACTTAGCTGGTTGATGACAGGGGAAAAAGGGAGAGAAAAGAGCTTTGCAGAAGGTGGGAGCCTGCTGATGGCAGATAAAGGCGGCTCTGCCGTGCCTGCTTGGGCAGCGTGCGGGCAGCGCTGGCGGCCGGAGGTGCTGCCCGTTAGGATGTTCAGTGATGTGGAGACACTGGCTCCTTCCCGGCCGCTCCTATGGAGGCACCGGGAGCTGAATGGCCTTTTGGAGGGTTACGGCACTTCACGAGGAGCACATGAATGACCCAGGGTGGTAAAAAAAAAGGCATACTCCCCCCCTCCCCCACGGAGCCGTAGAGATAAGAAAGAGGGAGTTAACGCACTGCCTGCTTCCAGCTAGAAAGTGTTCCTCTTGGACTGTCCGACCGAGAAAGGCCGGAAACCCCTCACTAACAGGCCAAAGAAAATGCAGGTAAACGGGGTCCGTTTTCACCTCTGCACCTCCCCAGGCGTCCTGCCTGGCTCTTTGGAGCCAGCTGCTCCTGTGCACAAGGTGCTGCGTTTCAAAGCCTGGTTCTTACTGCGGCTGCAGCCGAGTGCTGGGATGCCTCACTTTCAGCTACCTTTCCTCTCACTCCTTTCTTTTATTTTTTTCAGTCGAGTTTTAATGCCTCCTTAGAAAAGATAAGTTCATTTTTGCACACCTTGGGGTGGTGTGTTCATTTTCTGCCCAAGAAATGGATCTTCTTTCGGATTTTGTACATCTTGATTTATTCTTGGCTTATAGTTTGAAGTGGGTGCTCTTCTAAAAGGATTTATGCATAGGTTCACTATTTTTGTAGTTATGGTTTATATGATAAGCTTTTTATATTTAAAATCAATATGTAATCCTGTGGAGGAGCTTATCCTCTAAAACCCCATTTGTAAATCTATTTTAGCTTTGTTACACCGCGCAGCCACAGTATTCCATAGATTGATTAGGTTCAGCAGCAGAATCCTATCAAATGGCCTGCTCTGATGATGATGCAAACTCTTTCAGGATTGCTAGTTGACTGGAACTAAAGATAAGACCTGACTGCAATCCCCCAATGTGCTCTTTACAAAACTAGTGTTAATTTTCATCAAAGTGCTGGGCTTATTTATTATAGTGGCAAGGTTGAAGGTTTTACTACAAGAACTTTCGACCATTTCTATTAAAGCATTTCTATGGGAACTGGACGTCTGTTTGCTCAAAGTAATTATCAGTTTAAGCAGTAGGGGAAAAAAAAAAGACAATATGAAGTCAATGAAGATGAATAATTGAAAACATTTCTACTTCAATGTGAATTTAGCAAACTCTGTCATTTTAAACTGCCCGTCGCGAGTGGTGGCACGGGGGCTTTAGCTTTCAACACTTTTAGCTCATATACAGCCTCAGAGCTTAATCCTATTTTTGTCCAGAGTGTAGCTTTTATAACAGTATTATTCTGAAATCTTCAAATTAATCACAGCCCATATTGTAGCTTCCCAGAGCTGCAGTCAGCCTGGGTAACTATATGTGACAGGTGTTATAGGTAATCCTGGCTTAAAAGGCACAACAGGTAGGAATCAAACTTGAACACAGTTGCTTTTTCAAACATAGGGATGCTTCCCAAAACTGCTGCCCAGCAGTATTTTGTTGGATAAAACAAAATTGCAAGGTAGTCACCTATAAAATGTTATTTAAATACTTAGAGTCAGTTCCCCTTTTAACCAATTGCTGCTTGTCTCTTTATTTATTTTGGGGGGAGGAAAGACAGACTCCTTTTCTAGAAATGGAAGTAAAATTGCAAGGGAATATTTCTGCCAGCAGGTTTTCCCATGGCGTGTTTCAAACATTAATAATAGGCAAATGCAGAAAAAACAAACAAACAAACACCGAAACAAATACACTGTTTTGTTCCATGAAATCCTAATAGGACATTATTTACTTCACAGGGCTATGAGATGAAGCAACAAAACCTGTAGCACTTAGGAAGGGATTTAACAGAGAAAAAATAGTGAAGGACTGAGCAAAACATATACTGAAATATTCTGACTTGTTTGCTCCTTCAAAAAGTAAAGTTGCTGCTGCAGCTGGAGAACAGGGGATGATCCCCAAAAAAAAAAAAAAGAAAAAGAAAAAAAGCTTTAAAAAATAAAAAGTGAAAATGATCCAAATTGCAAAAAATCAAATAAAGTCCAGGTAGAGATGGTGGATTTCAAGTCCCTTTTTATCCAGAGCTTTGCGTGCCCAGATGTGCCGGGGAGCCTGAGTCTCAGCACAGTTCCCAGCTGAAGCCGGGGGAAAGTTAACCTGAAAGTTGGGGACCACGTCTGGGGCGAAGCAAACACCCTGAAATCCTCTGCCATTTCTCTCTCTCTCCTTCTCTGTCTGGCTTGCTGCCGTGGCCCTTTTCAGGGCGGTGTTGTCATGCTGAGATCTCATTGCGTGAGGGGCTTTATTTGTGGGGCAAAACGCTGCGGTTTGGGGAAGCTCTGGCTCGCAGAGTGGCAGAGCAATGTGCTTTAAATGGGTTGAGCTGAAGGAGCTTTGCCCAAAAGGAGCAGAAGGGGAAGCAGCAGTGAAAATCGAGACACTGCTCCAAGAAGTAGCACCTAAAAGGCTGCTACCCAAATTAAAGCAAATTAAAGCAGCTTTGTGGCAGGAAAAAATGGCTTGGATTGCCAGTAATTTTGGCTGCTAACTCCACTTCTAATCTGTGTACACCTGGAAAATTATTTCCTTAGCAACGGTGGAAGGGAAAGGACACAAGGACACATTTCA
>VWZT01005906.1:118262-149782 GCA_013397055.1 Pachycephala philippinensis | reverse complement strand
TTTCTTGTAAGGGTCCAAGATTATACAGTGAAGGAAATATTTCGGAAGTCTCTAGAAGACTGATTATTTTTTGACCTGGTTTTAATAGCTCTTGTTTATCCATTAGGCATGTGACAGGTGAATGAAAACAATTTTAAAAATTCATTATTGCTGTTCTCGTGAAACTGTAAAAAAATGAGAAAATTCTTGTTGTGTTACTGTTTCCTAACAACTTTTATATTCCTCTCTTGTACCTGGCAAGAAGTGGATTAACTATAGTGATGATAAGGAGAACTTTTGAAAAACTGAATTTGGTACTTGTCTCAAACTTACCCTCCCATTTACGGGGATGTGCAGATCTTTTCCCTTGGTACAGTATCTAGCACAGCAGGCTGCTGGATATTGCTACAGCTGTACCTGCAGGTATTGCTCCAATACTAAAAACTTCTTTGTGTTACCGTGTCCCTTGAGCCCTTCTAGACATGGATCACTCTAAAAATATATACTTTCTTTCAAAGAGTGTAATGGGCTTAAAAAAAGTGAATGTGTGCTCTATATTGCCTTTCTCTGCCCTTAAAATCTGTAAATACAGATAAATAGTTTACCTGTAAAGTAGTTATTGGAACACAGCAAAGGAGGACTAAAAATGAAGTCTAAGTACCAGGTTTGTTTTTTGGTTGGTTGGTTGGTTGGTTGTTTTTTTTAAGGCTTTCAAATTACATTTGGCTCTTGATGAAACAGTTAAATAGAGTGCCTTTAGAATTAATGTTCCCTTTCTTTTCTTCAAAGGAAAATAGCCATTAATCCTGGTGAATGTCTTGTATAAATACTTTAAGATTGACAGTTAGAATTTATTTAGGAGTCAAATGAGTTTTTATCCTCCATTAACTTTACAGATTGCTATAACGAAAATCATTCTTTCCACTGTCTCTTTTTCTAGACATGGCTTCTATCCAGCAGATTCCTTGATTTACATGTTTAAAAGTATGTGTCACCCCAAGACTGTACCTCAGTTGGAAAGACTTGCCTTTAAGGAGGCTTAGCAGCTGACTCCAACAGCGTATCAGGTCCAGGATGCTCACCTGAGAGAGCAGCACATCTATCAGGGATGTGGCAGACTTGGGTGAAAAATTCTGTGAATTTTCAACATGCAGCTACCAAAATCAAGGATTGGACCCATAATTTTTCTATCCAACATACCTCTCTTTTCTTTGTGGGGCTGGATAGACTTGTTTTCTCTTGGAAAGCAAGGGGTGTCTGCCAAGGAAAGCTGTAAATTCCTCCACATTATGACTGATTGCAAGGCCATCCACCGGACACCTTCCTAGCTGAGGGTAATGAAGGACTTGCCTGTCCTGAAGGGTACTTCTGAGATATCCTACCCTGCAAACACTCGCACACCTTCTGCACAGACCCATGGCTTTTCACTTGTGAGGAAGCTTCACTGGCAGCAGCAGCGTTATCCATGTAATCCAAGGTGCAAGGAAGTGTGTGGTGTGACCCCAGAAGTCAGGCTGCACTGATGAGGTTTTGACACTGTTCTACCTGGCTGTGGGTACAGCCTTTCCCACAGCTTGCTGACTGACATTGGTGGCAAATCCCACTGAGATCTTTCTGTTGTTTTCAGCGGGTTTTGACTGAAGTCCAGAGTGAGTCATGTGTTATTTATTGTGTCAGGTTGGAAATGAGTATCTAACAACAAGTAGATGGCACACACAAAAGGAAAGAGAGAAAAATACAGCAGTGAAAAGCATAGCGTATCTGATGTGGAGGCACTAAAATCAGCGGGGAGCTCTGGACACATTACTCTTGTTTCCCTTTTTCCTAAGATCTACACCACACATTTTTTGCAGTCTATGCGATTATATTGAAAAGACTTGCTCCGTTTTCAAACTGATTGTATTATTTGCCTAATTATAGTGTCACATCTGTTTGGATACTGAATACTATAAGTTAAAAGAGTCTAAACTGTGGGTAGTTACAGAGATCTGAGTGTTTGGCTTTCCAGGTTCTGTGGGCCACAGGTGTGCCTGAGAACAGCACTCAGAGCTGGATCCGGCAGAAATCCACGGTAAGAAAAATATTTCTCTGAAAACACACTGGAATTGAAAACCAGATTTCCATTCGTTCAGACTGGAAAGCTCTTTTAAAATGAGATAAAAGATACCAAAGTAGGTGTTACAGAGGGCAGACAGAACCATTACCCCAGGTACACTGCTCGTTTAACACATTTAGTACTGTGGTTGTGAAACATTGATCAAACAACAATACCAGGGGATTAGAAATTATGGAATGCTCCTGCCTGCAGTCCTATTTCATTTCTTCTGCTCATATGTCCTTAGCAAGCTGTACAGGCAGAGCTAGGTCCTGCTTGCAAAATGATACCTTAGTATGTATTTGTACGACCAGGATCTGTACCATTTTGTTGTTAAAGCCAAATAGAAAAACAAACAAAAAAGCCACTTCTGCAAGATATAAAATTCCTCACCACAAGTGTGGTTAAGGTTTGTAGGGTTTGGTAGGGATTTTATTGTTTATTTGTTTTGATTGGTTGCTTTTGGGTTGGTTTGTGGGTTTTTTTTGGTTTTTTTTTTTTTTTCCTTTTTGGTGGGGTTTTGGGTTTATTTTTGGTAGAAACAAATCTTTATGTAATGAAAAATAAGGTGTGGGATCCTCAGATATAAAAAAAATACAGCTGTATCAGTTTAGATTAGCGGAGCATACAGTTAATGAATTTGGATTTGGTGATGCAGGAAACTATGCAGAAATTATGCCTGCTAATATAGAATAAAGTAGTGAATAAAAAAAGGAACCCACACAGCGGGGGACAAAATATGCCTTGCTCCCACAAAGACCTGTGAAAGTGTTAATTCCCTCAGCTATCCTCCGTGCTGTAGGCTGAGTTTCCAATCTGCTCCACTGTGTCCTCTGCCTCTTGTCCTGCCTGCTCCAAGAAAGAAGCAGGTGACAAAGTGAGTTCACTGACTAGCATAAAACAAGTCATTTTGCACATCCTTTCTGCAGTCTAAAAAGCTGATAAAAATGTCTGTTTTGTCTTGCTGATCCCTTAAGGTAAACTCCTCAATTTGCTCTCCTATCTGCAAATTTCCATGGAATATGAGCACCATCTTATACTGAGTGCTTCTCTCTTCATATTCAAATGTTGCTATAGTACTTCAAAAGGGCCTTTCTATAAAGATCAGTTCTCATGCCACTTGGGCATTCATTTTGCTACCTTGGTTTTCAGAACATTTTCATAACTCTCTAAACTCTCTAAATAGAAGGGGAGTGATTCTGGAATGCTGTATATCCTAAACAACTTCATGCTTCATTCTGATTTATTTTCTTTTTGGTAAATTTCAAGAAGCAGCACATTATCCTCTCTGACAAGTGGATTCCCAAGTGGTCTGAGGTCAGAAGGAGTTAGATGCATAAGCCTTAGCAATACATCTTATAACACATTGAATTAACCAAATTGGTTCCATTTTTAATTTTCCTTGAATTGGTTCTTACTCCATTATTAAAAAAAAAAAAGAAGACAATAACCTGTCCTGGTGTTTGAAAAGCTAGGCTTTTTGCTTCTGGCACACTTAGTACTTTAAACAGAGGTGTAATGGCTTGTGTCTTCAAAGACAATCATAAATCTTTGTCACAGAGAGGGAGAGATGTAAGAAACATTGGAAATTGTTTTTTGGATCTCTCCTTTGCAGAATTGTTATAATTTTCTGAAGAGCTATCCCTGGATAATTCATTTGTCAGCATGAGAGTTTTATTGTTTTTTAATATATTGGTTTATTCATAAAAGAGACAGAGGAAAGCCATCTGGAGTACTTGTTTGTTGGCTGACAGTGCTGGTTGCAGCAGTACAGTTCTGTACAGACAAGGAGTTGTAGAGAAACTCCAAATGGCTTGTTTGATCCTCATTTTTATGTTGCTCTAGTTTTGGCTGCCCTTCTGATTGCCCGCAAGAAAGATGGCCACAACATCACTACACTTTTTAAGACCATCTCATTTTGTTTATAGAACTCTTCAATCAGAAGGTCACTGTAGGTGTCTGCTCCAGCTGTTGCTCTGTTCTTTCCCACTCACTGCATTTACACTCACAATGTCCTTTTATTTATAGTTTCACCATTCGCCCAGCCTGGGACCACGACGGGGTCATTTGCCACTAGAGTTGCTTTTATAGGTTGAAGGTTCAAAGGATGTTTTGTCCCTTTCATACACAGAACTGCAGCTTAGAAAGAGGGCAAGAAAAAGGGCACTCCTGTCTCCTTTCTTCTGTCATGGAGACAGATGTCCTCTAAAACTGCACACAAGATGCAACCCACATCTCAGATCTGCAGTCAGAGTGCTTGCTGTTTCCTCAAACTGCATTACTTGAGTAGCATAAGATGGTCAAGACTTGCAGTTTGCAAAGAGCTTTAAGGGGCAAAGAGGAACAGCTGGAAGGGAGCAACTTCATCTCATCCTCTAGCAGAGGTTCTGATTTGTTGCAAATTGTCCTGCTGGACCCAAAGCCAGCTTTCTGCATCCTTGCTCTCCTGCAGGAGCTGGCACAAGGTCTCTCCTTGCTGAATGAGCACCAAGGGGTGAGACAAAATTTCTGGGTAATAATTCAGCAAGTCTGATTCCTATTCAAGGCAATGCTTTCCATCTTCTGTATGATAGAATCAGAATCCAAACCAGCAGAGACATTTTCCCGAAAGCCATATGCACTTTTTGCCATGTGCATGCACCTGAATTCCTGCCACTTGCAGACAGCATGCAATCTGATATTCTATTGACATTTTCAAGCTTTGCCTGTCACTTTTTCAGCAAACTTCATCTGGATTTCAGGTTGCCCATAAAACTTGAAAGCAGGTTTAGTAGCAAAAATTTACAATGTGAACATCTAGTTAGAGGAGACCTTACTGGGCCCCTTTAAAGGGGAGCCTTGCCTTTTAAAATGAGTAAATAAGAGTTTCTACTTCTTTTCCTCATGAAACTTCATTGAAAATATGAACAGCAATAAATCAACTGCTGAGAAAAATGGCAATGTACAGCTGGCCTACACTCCTGCATAGCAATGACATTGGAAAAATCACACACATTTCCCTTTCCCTTCTAATTGACCTTGTAAAATTTAAGCTATAGCCTCCCTAAAATGCCTTTTAGTGCTGCAGAATCCTGAAGAAAGTTCAGTCTATGGAAATGCAAATGTCAAAACAGGCAAGGAATTTTTTTAAAACAATGCAGAAAATGCTGCATCACATCCAGCCTTGTTTACCCCTCCTCCTATGTAAAAAGATAAGTTCCACTTGTTAAAATGCTCATCTTATCCATCAAAATTCTTTTAAACCATTCCACAAAGCTGTGCTTATGTACAGGATCTGGCACGCACGTTCATTTGTCTAATATATGCTGACAGTGTTCATCTATAAATATTATGATAACCAGGGAAAGAAGTCCTGTGTGGCTTATTTCTGAATTTGGTTTGTTTTACCTTACTGAAGGACTAAACGTAGTTTAGATTTTATAAGAAAAATTCCATCGATTTCAGGGCATAAATTCATCCTATATTTGCCAGTCCGTTTTCCTGAAAACAACCAGGTAGACTGAGAGTGTTATGCTTGTGCTGTACTATTTCTTAGAGTAAGAAAGTTGAAACAATTGCTTACTGTACAGTGGACGTTACTAAACGAGGCATCTGGTTATTCCTCTCTTTACTTATTACAGCTCTACCTCTTTCTCGGTAGATACAAACAGGTTTTCTTGGCTGGTTTGTCTTTGGTTTGGGGTTTCTTTAGTTACAGATCTGGCCACAGATCAAAAGGTGAAGATTATACAAACTGATTTTGCTAAAAATTCAGTGTATGAGAACATTGAAAAAGATCTGAAGTACTTGGATATTGATGTTTTGGGTCAGTCATCAAGGTCTCTCAATTGACGAGTATTTTATGGCTGTAGTGTATTAAACAGACCATTGTATAAATGATGTGTCATAACGACTTATTAGCCAATGCTTAAAACCAAGCATACATAATGAGCCTGTGGCTCATTGTTTGGTATGATTCATGAAGCAGCAGTGAAAAGATGGGGTTTTGGAAGATTTTTTTATTTTTAAAGAAAATCATCCTTTTAATAGTGGAACAGATGAAATAACAGCAACAAAACACAAACAACATTAGCAACAGTCTGTTTTTCTATTCCCCAGAGTCAGCACTCATCAGTATTGGTGACTTCAGTGAGAACAAGACTTGATGCTAAATAGTGCTTCTCTTCACATGCAGCTCAAAATCTTCTGGGTCTTGAGGAGAAGCAATTTGTTTAACTAGATGAACTATGCACTTTGTCTAGATTTGGTTCTTAACATTGTATTTTCCCTGACTAATAAACAATGCTGGAATGCTTCATAATCCTCTTCCATGCCATTTCCTTAATGGGCCAGACATAGAAGAGGTGGGATTATTTTGTGGATTTCAACATCTAATATAACAATGAGGAATTGTTATTCATTGAACAAGGCACAGATTTTGCCCCTGCTACAATCAAGTATTAACTGTTCAGTTGGGTTGGAAACTAACTGGGCCTGAAGAAGCATATTTTGATTTGGTTTTAATGCTTGGAAGAGCTTGGAAGAGAAAAAGAATGGTAGATTTCAGCTGAACTGCAGGAAGCATCCAGCAGTAGAGGGGAGAGTACAGCTGGCTTGGTTGTGGCAGGGATTAGCAGACCCCCTGACTCCCTGCTGACTTGTAGTGTAATGGGGTCCAGTCTATTCACAGCCACAGCTGAAAATATTGGGGTTTTGTTAGTATTGTTAAAACATACTTTCTTTGGAACACCATTGCTTAAATATGTGGAAATAAACAAACAAACAAACCAAATTAAAAAAAAAAAAAAAAGAAAAAAAAAGGAAAGAAAAAAAGGAAAGAAAAAAGAAACCTCATTTAAACACAGTTTACTTTGTGGGGGGAATTAATTTACACAGGTTGAATAGGGTGACAGGATTAAGGATGTGGTCAAGTTCTCCATTGCCTTATAGTTACTTACCCCTATATCACTTGCAATGGAAAAGCTGGAATTTCTAAGTGTGTATCTTGCTAGCACCTCTCTCAGGATTCATTCAGTTTTTATGTCATCATCTCTTCCAAATCAGAGAGCCTCAGGCAGGCTGCTTCCCTCAAACTCTGACTTAAGGATGAATTTATGGTTTTGTTGCTTCCTGCAGGACCTTGTCAACTGCAACGTTATTTCTGTTACAGGTAAGTATGTGACACATTCCCACCTGTACTGGGTCTGTAATGTATTTCATTGGAAAAAAATCTGTCCCACGTTAGAGTGACCAACTAGTTTTTCTGTGTATTTTCATTTAATTCATCAGCAGATAGTCATTTTCATCAAGAATGTCAGTGTTAATTTAAGGAACCCAGCTGTTTCTATTGCGCGTGAGATATTTTGATCAGAGCTGACTGGAAACTTTTTAACAGAATTTCTCAGCTGAAACACAGCCTTGCACTACAGCTGAAACAGCTCTAATATTTTGCAAATTGTTTTTGTTTTGGTATACAGGGAGATTCGCTACAGAATTAAAGTTTTCAAGACAGGTAAATCTGCAGTTTGAATTTTAGCGCTGTAAAATTTTTTGTCACAATTCTCTTCTGCCAGAATGTTTTTGTATCAATGCAGACAGAAACTCCAGGAACTGCCTCTCAATTCTGTATTGTTACCCCTTGGTGCTAATTTTGGTTGGCTACTTCCCTTCCAAGAACATTTAGTATTTCATGCTTTTCAACTCTGATTAAGATTTGTATTGCTCTGCTGTTTGCAAGCAGCATGTTAACATGAACATGAGCAGAAGATCTCAACCTTGGCTTTCATGCCTTTCATGTCTTTCTAAAAATGACATGAAAATTAACAGCAGATGTTTGTCTTTCTCTGGCTAGCAAAATTTACATCCCAAATTTGTACTCCTGTTTAATGACTTAAGACAATAAATCACGTAATAGCAATCAATTGAAGCAAATTCTGTAAGTAGCTTCGTGACATTTCTGCTCCTAGGATTTATTCTATTTACCTGTCAAAAGAACAGAAATNGTGTTGTACCCTCTCCGTGTGGATACAAAAGGTTTTTCTCTTTATCATTTCCCACCTTACACATACCTCAGAATCAATCTCTTATGTTTTAGCAGTGCCTGGGGGTTCCTTTCCCCACTGCTGCAATCGCATCCTTTTCAGTCTTTCACGAATATTCACTTTCCTCCAAATTACAAAGAAGAAAGCATTCTCCTAACCAGCATTCCTCATGGTTAGGTCCAAATAACCTTTAAATCTTTTCGGGTTTTCCTTTCCCCTCCCTGTCTGGATTCCTGCTAAGATCCTGTTCACCATTTCTTGCAGTGTAGTGCCTGGGGTCCAGGTATCCTGGCTCCCACAGACGTCAGTGGGATTTTCAGCACTGCAAAAGAAGGACCTTACCCCATGTTTTACACTTTATTTGGAAATTCCTCCTCACCCAAGCTGATGTGATCGACCTGTGATGTCATGCTTTGTGAACCCCATGCTGCTCCTACTATCCTCCTAAGCACAATGACACTAGTAAAAAAAAATCAGGAAGTAACAAGTATTCAATTAAACTGCACCATTAATTTGCACTACTTTTCACTACTGCCCTGTACAAGTTAGGTCACACTCTTGTCCTGAGATGATTCATAGTGTAAGAATGTCTTCTCCTTGGTATTTAGGCTTACTATCAATAATACTCTTAAAATGCACAAAGAAAAACACATTTCTGACCTAAAAAAAATGCATTTAATTTCACTTTAAAAATCAGATGCATGATTAATTCTATTGCTAAAATAAGAACAAAAAAATAATAAAATAATTAGCATAAAAAAAGATCCTAAAGCTCTTTTTGGCAGGAGAAAAAAATTATGTCTCTTCATGATTTTCTGTAATTTCTGATCCAGCTGTAGGCAAAAGTGAAAATGCAAAAAAAGCATGGTGGAGCTGACTTTCTCCCTGCAGTTATGATTCCATATTGAAGAATGATGAAATTCAGAAACTGCTGAAAAGCTTTGGATAAACATAAAACTCTCACTGCTTGGAAGGCTAACCTTTGGAATTTTTGACAATTCAGATGATTTCCAGACCACTAGCATTTCTAAAGTATTTTCCAAAATGTTGAATGTGCCATATTTCAGCTATTTGAGTTGTATATATATGGCTTGATCAAGTGGAAAAACTCATAATTAAAATAAAATTAGTTGAAAAATGCTATCAGGAAGATGGGGAATGGAAATAATTCTTAAAATACTTGTCTGAAAGATGACAAAAATAATTTTGAAAATAAGCAACCAAGGTATTTTTTCTATAACTTTGAATTGCTTTTAGTGTCTACCTTCCGTGTCTTTAGTGGTAGTTATGCTTTTTCATTATTAACTTCTGGATTTTACAGTCTATCAGTCAATGAGGTTTCTTCTACTACTGTTAGTGCTGTATGAGTATATGTATGGGAACTTCCACAAATTGTCAGTCACTTGTAGAACAAGGCAGAAAACATAAAATATATGTCTGTGTCCTCTTAAAAACGTGTGACAGAAATAAGATGGGATGTGATGGGCCTAATCAGGCAAGAAACAGCATTTGAATGTATTATCTTATTCTTCTAAGAGTGGTAGCTGGGCTAGGAATACTGCTTTTCAAGCTCTGGAAATACCCATATTGCTAATCAGAGATACTAATTCGTCTATGCAATTAAGGCTCCCTGTTCTCCTTTTAATACTATGTATATTTTAGACACGGAGTCCTTAAATTAGAAGTTAGGATCTTCAGATGAATTTTCTACAACATTCTGTTAAAGACTGCATTTTAGAGGCCAGTACATGCTTTTAGTTTTGGCAAAAAAATTCTCTCTTACTGTTTAATTTATATTTTGTTTTGTTTTTTCCTGGTTGTTGCTAAATGCGTTGGGTTTTAGTGATGTGTACAGGGAGTTGTGAATAGGGAAGCTAAAACAACAGATCCATGGAGCAGGAAAAAGGATGTGCTGGCCAAAGCACAAACAGGATCTACCAATTTCTTAGGAGCATAAAAATTTTCCTCTGACACAGATTTTTTTCTCTGTTAGAGGTACAATTACATGTACAATATTCCCATGGCTGTGATTGCAGTAGGCATTTGAATTTCACATATGACATTATTCCTAGCTGGTTTAGACCAAACTAATCTGTAAAAAGGGGATCTTTTGAAAGTGTAATTGATAGTATAATAGGAGAGATATGCCTTCTGGGAAAAAAATGTTTTCCACTCATGGTGCCTTTTACTGTAATCCTGTAAAGTGTAAACTGAATGTAACAGTTTAAACTAAATTTCAGAAAGAAAGGTCTAATTCTGAATCTGTCCTCTGGTCTGAGGCCTTTCCCTTGTCCTTTATATACAATGTACTCAACTGCTAAGGTAAATATCTCACATTGCTTTATGAAGAAATCCCCATTAAGTGTTTACCAAAGCATTGTATCAGGATAACAGATGATCAGTATATAAACAGTGTTGCTCCACTGAAATAATGAAGTAATGTAAATTAGCACTAGCTGAGAACTAAGGATTTGTAACTATGTAAATGAAATCCAGCTCAAGGTCTGTCTGACCCTTGGAATACTCTTGCCTTTGATTAAATAGTGCTCACAATCTGTCGTCATTCTGGGAAGTGATGAATTTTACTGGGCTCACTTGGCTAGTTTACTTAACATCTAGATGCACAAAAGTGCTAGGTTTTGCTTATGGAACCCAGAATAAAATTTCTGGTAGCTAGGTGGTGAGTTACCTGACTCCATAGATTTCACCTTAAATTTTTGCTCTGAATTTGAATCCTGGAACTCAAAAAAATGAGGAAGGAATGATTTTGAGTAAAACTCCATAAGCAACTTGATCAGCTCAGATTTCCTTCAAATGAAAAGTTCTAACAATATTTGCTTGAACATAGCTAAAGTTTAGACTGGTTAAAAAAAAAAAAAAGAGCTATTGTTGGTAAGAAAGTCTAGTTTTCTATTTCCTTTTTCTCTTTTTAACGTAAGTTCCTCATTGCTCAAAATCTGAACTACATTCAGACCGTTTTAGATCCCTAAACATGTTTACTTAACATTATTTCAGAATTATACGGTACATTGGTAGTATTATGTTGTCTTGTCTTTTTTCATTGTCAGGTATCTTTTAACTTTGGGGTTTCTTTTGTTTTGTCTTGGCTTTTGTTTCGGTTAGCTTGTTTGTAACAATTTAGTGAAAGTACCTAGTTTCCTGTGCTAGTGGTTTGTTTTGTTTTGTTTGATTTGGTTATATTCTAGGTTTTTATAAGCACTTTCATAATCACTACAAGCAGAGTATAAGGCAAAGGTAATTATCATACAGGTGGTGCTGTACCTTGCCATGTTAGCCTTCATTTTAGCAAATTCTTCAGGAATATTTGAGATGCCTAAACCTGTATCGTGTAGCTGTCCTTAGTGAACTGCTGGATGGCTCTGCCAAAGTTCTGTCTCCTCCCTCTATGCAGCTTTTTTCCTTATTTCACCATAGTACTATCTTTTATTCCACACAGTCCCCTAATCCACTGCAAATATCTGTTAAAATGTGCCAGTTGCTGTGGGATTCTGCAGAGTTCCTAATGTAAGAGTTAGATGTTATCACAGTGTTGTTATTATTTTTTGTTTTAGGTGGTGATTCCTTACAGTGTTTCTGCTCCAAATGACAGTGTACCAAAACCCTGGTGTTATTACAAAGACAGCAGAAGAGTTTGTTACTGAATCACTGGAGTATGTCACCTTTGGAGATGAGATTTTTGGGTATTTAGCCCATGAAATTCTGGTTGAATTTGGTTGTGTGTAAATGAGTTCCGAACGCTTTAGCCAAGTCTGGGCTCAGCCTGTTCTTTTCACTGTTTTCATAGACCTTGGACATAAAATGAGAAAGAGAGAATGGGTTTTCAAAGCTGATATGGCACCAGTAAAGTATGAAGAGAGAAATACACAAGTAAAGTGTAGTGGTAACAGCACAGGATGGTTTTCTCTGCTCATGAGCCTTGAGCTGAGCTCAGTTTGATGTCTGGTTAGTCTTTATCCTCTCTCCAGCTGCCTGTTTTCATGACCCTGTTAAGGAATTTTCCAAGACCTCTACTCCTTCACAAAAATTGGCCAGCAATTTCAAAAGTTATTAGTGGGGGAGAGGAAGGACATAAAACCAGAATGCACTATCACAGAAACATCATTTCCTTGGATACTATGCTAACAAAATAGCGTAAATGTTTATACACGGCAGCTGTTAATGATGAGCAGTAAATGCAAGTATAAGGAAGGGAACAGATTTGGTGAAAACAGAGGAATTAACATTTTCCTCTAAGAGAAATGTAGTTACTGAAAGCCTGAAGTAAAAGCTTTTGCATTTAAGATGACTCTGAATTTAAGCTTCTGCATTTAAGAACACATTTGGCCTTTCTGAACACTCAGCTGATCTCTTTCAGGAGTTTTCTATAACCTTTTGCCTTTGTACTGTTTGTGTGGTTATTCTGAAGGCCTGTATCCTGCAGTTTGTTCCTTGGTGGTATTCCACAGAGACAGACCTCCAGATGCAGTCCTGCATGCATTTACTGGCTGTCTGAGGCAGAGGTGCAGAGAATAACAGAGTCATTCTTATCAGAAGATGTGCTACAGGAAACCCCAGCAAGATGCACTTTACAGAGTCTCTCTGTGTGTGATTCAAATGAGTTTGAGCCATAGATCCATTTGAGTCACCTATCAAGTGATGTGACTTGATCCGATGAATCTTTTAAATAAATTAATTCCTGTCCCTTCCTAAAAAGTATAAAATTTGCTAGAGCTATTCCAGTGACTTTTGTGAGCCTTATATAGGCTCTAAAAAATTTATATTACTATTTTAACTTACTATCGGAGGTCACAAATAATTATGCTTGTTTGATGTTTATGAATAAAACAATAATTTGCTTTATTTCCAACTTGTTCACTGTGTATTTTCATGCTTTCAGTGGGTGTTTTGTGTCTTTGGTTTCTTCGGAAAAGTCAAGGAAATTTGCAAGAAGAAAAACAAGAAATCTGTCAGAATGTAAAGTACACATGGGACTTTGGGAAGTCTGTAATGATAAAATAATGTATTTCTATCCAGAGCCTGTGAACGGCTCTGCAATATCAGATATGAGATGTAAGAGGCAGCAATACAGGAAAAGTATACACAGTAATTCTACACTGCTGAATGAATCCAGAAGACAACTGTTTTAACCGGATGCCTGTGAAATCAAATTGGGTGCTACTAAAAGGTATTTCAAGGACAATGCAATCACCAGGCAGTCACTGTGGGTTCATAAATGGAAAGTCCTGCCTAATTAATTTGATACCCTTCTACAATAAGGTTGTTTGCCTAGTGGATGAAGGGAAGGTGGTAGCTGTGGCTTTTCTTGATTTTAGTAATACTTAGTAAGACTTTAGTACTATTTTTGATACTGTCCCTCACAGTGTCCTTCTGGACAAGAAGTTCTGATGAGCAGATGCACAGTGTGCTGGAAAAACTTCAGGGGTTGTAGTGTGTGGGGCTACATCTGCCTAGTGAGCCATCACCAGTGGTGTTCCTCAGGGCTTCATTGTAGGACCAGTTCTGTTCAAGAGGTTTATCAATGATCTGGATGCAGGACTTGAATGCACCATTAGCAAGTGAGCTAATTAGCAGCCTCTCAAACTGAGAGGTGCTGCTGACTCTCTCAAGGCACAAGAGCCTTACAGAGGGGTCTGGAATAGGTTGGAGCACTGGGTAATAATCAGTGGCATGAAATGTAACAAGGACAAATACAGATTCTGCCCCTGGGACGCAGTGAAGCTGGGCACAAGTATAAGCTGGGAGAGGAGTGTGTGGAGAGCAGCCCTGCAGAAAGGGATCTGGGGGTGCTGGTGGGCAGCAGCTCACTGTGAGCCAGCAGTGTGTGCCCGGGCAGGCAGGAGGGCAAACCCCAGCCCGGCTGCATCAGACACAGCAGCACCAGCTGTGATCGGGATCATCCTGCTGGATTCAGCCGTGCTGCGGCCTCACCCTGAGTCCTGTGGGCTGTGCTGGGCCCCACAGTTTGAGAAGGACGGGAAGGTCCTTGAATGGTCCAGAGGAGGACAGCAGAGCTGCTGGAAGGGCTGGAAGGCACATCCTGTGAGGAGCAGCTGAGGGCTCTGGGTTTGTCTAGTTTGGAGAGAAGGCTGAGGGGTGACCTCATTGCTCTGTACAGCTTCCCGAGGAGGGGACCTGGAGAGGGAAGTGCTCACCTCTTCTCTCTGGTCTGGATATTAAGAAGCATTTTTCTGCTGAGAGAATGGTGAAACACTCACAGTCTTCCTAGAAAGGTGGTTGATGCCCCATGTCTGTCAGTGCATCTGGCCAATGCCCTTCATAATTGCCTTTAACTGCTAGTCAGCCCTGAAGTGGTCAGGCAGCTAAACTGACCTAATTGATCTCTGTAAGTCCTTTCCAACTGAACTATTCTATCCTAGGCTATTCTATTTAATCAGATGCATCTCTGTTCATTAAAAACCAGTAATTTTCATGTATCTTTTAATTTTACATGTTTATTTAACTTCTGCATTTCAAAAAGTATTTGTAAAACAGCATGAAGATAGCAAGGACCCTATTAATAAATTATTGAGATTTTTTTGCCAAATGTGAGGAGGAGTCTCTGTAATCTTTACCACACAGAAGCAAGAGAAATCACAAAATATATCCTGCTGGCTCTGGAAGTTTCTGTTTGCTGCATTGAAGCTAATGACATCCATGGACAGCACACCATAGACTTATATTATAGCACCATTTACAACCCAACTTTCTGCACATGTCTCCTATACTTGTTGTTATAAATCTCAAAAGAACAACTAAGGGTTGAGCTGACATCTCTGAACTGAAATAATGAAAATTGCAATACATAAAATGATATGTATCTTTCCTGCAGTATAATAAGATTTGACCCAGGTCTGCAAGCAGTCATAAAAAAAATCACTTTACTAACATGGGCTCCTATGAGTTGGTTCTGCTGGTGAACTCAATGAAGCTGCTGATACACTTATGCTCTTTCATGTCAGAATTGGAAGTAAAACTACTACTTGAATATTATCACCCGACGTAGAAAACATCTGGAAATAAAAAGGAGACATCTGTGCTGGACATTTCAGCATTGCTGGTTTGAAAAGCAAGGAGTAGAAATGGTTTGTTCATCACTCCGTAAAGACTATGTTTTCAAGTGATTAAACTTTATTCTTCTAAGTGTGATATTTGTGCAGCTGTGCAGCAAATAAGTACAGAATACAAGATAGGTTACATGTTACATGTACACCAAAAGCTGTTGAAGTTCCTGGGGGAAATACACATTGAATAGGAGGCCCAAGTGTGGAATGTGGGGTTTGTGTTTGTCATTAGTAGAAGCGCCTATTTCTCCATCTATGTATAAGCTCAATGAATTCTCAGATACAGCACGAAAGGCAGTACATGTCTCTTTCCCGGTTCATCCACTCCAAACACGTACTGAGGCCTTGTCCTCGGGCAGCTCTTTGCGTGCTTGATTAACGTGTGTTAGCAGTCCCTGCAGCGTGAAGCAACTCCTACAGAGCAGTGACTGCTCCTACTCTGCTTCAGTCAGTGGGGGTCACTTAGGGATTCAGTCACAGCAGCAACAAACCTGAGGGCTCCCTTGCCTGCAGCTCATCACAATCCCAACTATATAGCTACAAATTCCCTTATTTTCTCTCTGATTTTTACATGAGTTACCTAACTCATGTTAAAGAACATGCTTTCACCCTTCCTACAACAACAATTGTTTGTCACTGGAAACAAATATTTATCTGACATACAGGGAACCTAGTAACACAGAAGTACCACTGTCACAGGCAGAGGTTGGTGAGTAAGAGACTTGGTTTCCAAGATTTACACGTCCTGCAATCTGTGACAAATGACAATTCCGTATTTCTTGTCTGACACTGGTTTATGGTTGTGCATTCTGCGTGTTTCTTGCAGGCTCTTGAGTGGAGCAGTCAGCTTGGAGTCAATTAGTTTCTCTTGGTGAACAGAAGGATACTATTACTTGCTGCTCCTGTGTGGTCAGTCTGTAAAGCATCCATGTTTGACCTTTTGGCTCAGGCACATGGTGTGATTCATGGGCTGTCCTGTGCAGGGCAAGGAGCTGGACTCAGTAATTCTCATCAGTCCAGTCCAACTCAGCATATTCTAGGATTCTGTGATTCCGTGATTCTATTTGCACGATATTAGGCTCGATATTGCTGACTTCCAATCTTCTAATGATAAATTAGAAGTGAAATGATAAATTAGAACTTCCAGTCTCTCTAATGATAAATTAGCCTAAGTCTGCAAAAAGAGGTTTCTCCTCCATTGCCTGTTCAGAGAAGCTAGTGAGTGGATTAGCCGCCAGTGTATAAGCTTGGAGGAGAAGAAATCATACCTTCCTCTTCATTTTGTAGGCCACGTGTTCTCTCTGAGTGCTGAACAACTTAAAAATTATATTATCTGCTCTTGCTGCTAAACTTGGACCTGGTTGATAGGGAAATGGAAACAGAAGGGAAACTGGCATTTCTTCCCAGTACTCCCTACCTAGGGAGAAGTTGGAGGAGCAGACCAGCAAGTCAGGCCTTCTGCTTTTCCCACAGAACCCATAACATGGGATTTCCTCTTTTGTGATAAAACACTGCTAATAACCGCAGAACCGCCTGCACACTGGAGCAGTGGCCCTTTGTGGAAGGATTTAGTGTTACCCCTGTTTACGGAGTGGGAAGAAGAGGCGCAGAGAGGTGAAGAACCTGCCCCAAGCCACCCAGAGGAAGGAGGATCACCTCAAGACAAACACTGTTCACAGAATGACCTAGGTTGGAAAAGACCTTTAAGATCATCAAGTCCAACCTATGACCTAACACCTCTTTGTCAACTAAACCATGGCACTGAGTGCCAAGTCCAACCTTTTCTAAACACATCCGGGGACAGTGACTCCACCACGTCCCTGGGCAGACAATTCCAGTGCCCAATCACTCTTTCAGTGAAGAATTTTTTTCTGACATCTAACCTCAGCTTCCCTTGGTACTGCTTAGGACTGTGTCTTCTCATTGTGTCACTGGTTGCCTGGGAGAAGAAACCAACCCCCACCTGACTACAACCACCTTTTAGGGAGTTGTAGAGAGTGATAAAGTCTCCCCTGAGCCTCCTTTTTTCCAGGCTAAACACTCCCAGCTCTCTCAGCCGTTCTTCATAGGCCTTGTGTTTCAAGACCTTCAGCAGCTTTGTTGCCCTTCTCTGGACACGTTCAAGCTTCTCAACATCCTTCCTAAATTGAGGGGCCCAGAACTGGACACAGTGCTCAAGGTACAGCCTCACCAGTGCTGAGTACAGGGCAAGAAGGACTTCCCTGGTCCTGCTGGCCACACTGTTTTTGATACAGGCCAGGATGCCGTTTGCCTTCTTGGCCACCTGAGCACAGCTGGCTCATGTTCAGTCGGCTGTCGAGCAGTACCCCCAGGTCCCTTTCTGCCTGGGCACTGTCCAGCCACACCACCCCCAGCCTATAACATTGCAGGGGGTTGTTCACCTCTCCTCAGCCCCATCCTCCAAGGCTCCTGTGCCTTCTAAGGAGACCCATGGCTCAGAAAGTAAAATGTCTTCAAATTAAGTAACAAAAATAATGGCTATCCACCTAGAGCCAAACTTTGCTGTGCTTATGTGCTTATATCCTGACTCCAGCCAGAAGTCTGATGAAAAGCTGCCATCCATGCCTTAATGGAGGGTTATGCCTCCTTTTCCCAGGATCACTGAATCAGGGAATTACAGAATGGTTTAAACTGGGAAAGAACTTCAAAGATCATCTACTCCAACATCTCTGCTGTGGGCAGAGGCACCTTCAACTAGAACAGGTTGCTTGGGACCCCATCCAGCCTGGCCTCAAACACTTTAAGGGCTGGGACATCCACCACTTCTCTGGGCAACCTGTTCCAGTGTTTCACCAACCTCACAGTGAAGAAACTATTCCCTATATACAATGTTAGTCTACCCTCTTTCCGTTTAAAACCATTGCCCTTTGTCCTGTCACTATGGACCCTGAAAAAATTCTCTCTCTTATTAGCCTCCTTTATCTATTGGAAGGATGCAATGAGGTTTCCCTGAATCCTTCTTTTCTCCAGACTGAACAACCCCAACTCTCTAAGCCTGTCTTCTTAAGAGACATGCTTCGGCTCTCTATTACTGTGGCCCTTCTTGGGACCTGCTTCAACAGGTCCATGTCTTTTTCCTGCTAGAGGCTCCAGGGCTGGATGCAGCACTCTAGGTGCATGGCTCCTCTGCTCTCATGAGAACAGAGGACAGAATCCCTCGCTTCACCCTGCTGTTCATACTTCTTTTGATGCTGCCCAGGGTATGGCTGGCNGAACAACCCCAACTCTCTAAGCCTGTCTTCTTAAGAGACATGCTTCGGCTCTCTATTACTGTGGCCCTTCTTGGGACCTGCTTCAACAGGTCCATGTCTTTTTCCTGCTAGAGGCTCCAGGGCTGGATGCAGCACTCTAGGTGCATGGCTCCTCTGCTCTCATGAGAACAGAGGACAGAATCCCTCGCTTCACCCTGCTGTTCATACTTCTTTTGATGCTGCCCAGGGTATGGCTGGCTTTCTGGGATGCAAGCACACATTGCCAGCTCATATGTAATTCTTTTTATCTTCTAGTATCTCCAAGTCCTCCACAGGGCTGTTCTGAATCCACTTATCTCTCAGTCTGTACTGATATGGGAAATTGCCCAAACCTAGGTGCAGGACCCTGCACTCGGCCTTGTTGCACTTCTTGAGGTTCCCATTTGACACCCAAGCCTGTCAAGGCCCCTTCCTTCAAGTGTGTCGACTCTACCACTCAGCTTGGTGCAATCCACAGACTTGCTGAAGATGCACTTGATCCCTTTCACTGTATCGCTGACCAGTAATGGTCCCAAGTGAAAGGATCCTGGGAAATTTCGTGATCTCTTCAACCAGAAGAAGAACTCCATCTGGCCATCTTCTGCTTCTTAGGGTTGCTTCAACAACTGTCTGTACAGAGTATGCCAATTTTGGACCCAGCCAGAGTCATGCACTAGAAAAAATCCTGAAAACTCCATGTGGATCCTGTTACAATGGGAGCAGGCCACCAGGAAGACCACCATCAGTTCTAGTTCCCCTCAGACCTGACACGTTCATGGAAGAAGGCCTTTGGCCATGGCCATCTTCCTTATGAGCTGGGTGCCAGGGATGTTGAGCCACAATTTTGTTTGGAGATGTAAGACAATCACCCAACTAACAGCACTGCAAAAGCATTAAGTGAAAGGCACAGGATGGCTGGCCTTCCAAGAGTGTGCTGTAACTACAGTTGTTCCCAAAGAGGGCTTGTTTCCTGATTTTTCTGCAAGGAACTAAACCTAGCCTGTTTTTCTGAGCAATGACAGAGCAGAAGAGAGATAGAAAGAAGAGCACTGGACCTGTGGAAAAAAGAATTTGGGTCAGAAATACAGTGTAGTGGACAAAGCAAAATATTTAAAGGATCTCACTGTGTTTCACATGCTCGCAATGGTTCAATTTCCCTGCTTTTCCCAGTGTGTATGCATGAGCATAGTCACCCATGTGTGATGCCATAGTGTTGGTGGCTTGAGTTACCTTGAAGTTGGTCGTCAATAAGGGCCACAAAAAAAATCAAAAAAATTGGAAAAAGTCAGATCTTTTTGTCCTTGAGGCTTCTTTCAGGTATTACAGTGCAAGTCACTAAGGGTTTTGAATGTATAGTGTGCAGGCCAGCATAGAGTTGAGTGAAGGTTTTGTTGGTTTGTTGGGTTCTTTTGTTTGGTGGGGTTTTTTGTTTCCTGGGGTTGTGGGGGTTTTTTGGTTTTTTGGTTTTTTGGTTTGGTTTGGTTTGGTTTTTGGTTGGTTGGTTGGTTTTGGGTTTTTTGGGTTTCTTGGTTGATTGGTTGGTTTTGGTTTTTTTTTTTGGTTTGTTTGTTTGTTTGTTGGTTTGGTTTATTTTTTTTACTTTTGATTATTTTTCTGCTTGTTTCATTGGGTTTTTGTTCCCCAAATCACTATTTTTTGAGTAAAGCTAAAACAATTTACAGCTGTGGGATGCAAACTGTAAATCTTTGGTTCACACAGATTTTGGTTATTACATTAGTCACATGCTCAGGCGAAGAAGAAAATCATTCCAGTTAGTCTGCAAGACTACTAGATTAAGGAAAACAGGAACTATGCAGTGCAGGATTGCTTTTAACAATACGTTGTATTGAATCAGTGGATTACATCAGCAGTTGAGTCAAAGCCTTACTTTCACAAAGATTGGAGTTTCAAATCTGTCTAGACAAGTAATTTACAGAGAGGGAAAAAATCTAAACCATTGAATCCTAATGTTGTAAACAGTCTGTTATCAAGACTGGTAATACAGACAGGGCTCTACTTTTCTCAAAGACCACCCACAAGAGAAAGAATTTGATATGGCAACTTGCCTGAAAATTTATTTATGATATCCCAGAATGTGGTAGCTGCACAAAAGAGCTGCACGAGTGAGGAGTGCTTTGCTGAGGGAGCAGCTGATGGGATTGGCCTTGACAGTGATTGCAGTATGCACTTCAGAAATGTCAATTCTCCCAAAACACAGAATAAAGCCAGAGAGTCTTCAAATAGTTTCTTGACTATTCTGCTCTGTCCTTTGATCTTTCCAGCATTATGGCATTTCAAGAATCCCAAATTAATCATAACGTGTAAAGGGACAGTTGTCTTTCCTCCTGCCTGCTTTCTTTTTGAAGAGTGTTCTTGGTTAAGAGCTTACTTGCAGACCTTCTGCCTGGTCTTTAAGCCATGGTAGCATATATCCTGGTACATAGGTGTTTCTGAAGGCAAAGGCAGAGCTCAGCATTACAACCCAGAGTTTTCCAAAGTGAGGCAGACCATCAGGCACTGTCGGTGGTTGCAGCAGAAGCGTGGCAGATATCTGGTATAAACTGCCCCTTGTCATCCCCCTGCATCTTCTGGGACAGCTGTAGGACAATGAGAGCTTTCTAAGTCCTGTTTTCAGTCTTGGATATTAAAGCTGGATACCTGCATCCACACTTACACATTTAGGTCTCCGTTTTAGAGCAGTATGTGTGATCTACATCAAAATTGCTGTCCAGTTTACTGAATGAATTGAGACAGTGATGGCAAAATATGCTTCTGACTAAAGTCTCCTAGATTGATATTGGTGTATTTTAACTTTTCAGAAATAATTAAAACCAAGAGTGACTGAAATGTTATATAAAGCATATTTCCAACTAAAGCAATCTAAACTTTCTGGTGTTTCAAATCTAACTGAATCTGGGCATTTGTAATGAAAATCTGAGGCATTCACACCAAAAAGGAGACCACCTGTAAAACAGTTCTGCCTCCCCACAAAGTTTTGGGGTTTTGATTTTAGTGGGTTTGGTTGGGGTTTTTGTTTTGGGTTTTTTTTTTTGTTTTTTTTTTGTTTTGGTTTGTTTTGGTTTGTTTTGGTTTGGTTTTTTGTTTTTTGTTTTTTGTTTTTGTTTTTGTTTTTGTTTTTGTTTGGTTTGGTTATGACAGTTTTTTGGGTTTGGCTGGTTGTGGGTTTTTGTTGTTGTTGTTGCCAAAAAGAAAGGTACATGAAAAAAAGGCTGGTTAGCATTCCTGGCTACTTTCCTGGTGAAGAAAAGCACAGAAAAGGAAGCTGGCCCAAGACAGCTGTTACATTCCTCTCTCCCCTCCTCTTTCCTCCATTACTCTGCAAACTTGCGAGATGAATGGTCCAGGAGTGAGTGAGTGGGGAGCAAGGTCAAACACAGGTTTACACACTGGAGTGCCATCTTGATAGCTTTGCTAGCTCAAGGGGAGAGTATAAAATCTACTGGAGGATGACCTATTGCAGTTTGTAGTGCCCTGAAGTATCGAGGCAACTAAGATTTTTACTCCCTATGAACAGATTAAAAACCTATTGGCCATTCCCAGGCAACCTTTTGGAAAATCTGTGTGGTGAAACAACTTTGCTTGCTACTGTTGAAGACACTAAAGGCCTGTTTCAATACAATGAGAGACCTTGCTGAAACACTGCGACCTAGGAGACGTCCTCCTGCTGCAAGACTTTGTTATGTTGTGAGCACAGTGTGAGTTTATGCTGGGGAAATACCTTCAGTGAATAGGTCAGTGAAAATTAAATAAACATCAAAGTTCTTTTCACTGTCTTCAAATAGACATTGACCTAGAATTTACTATAGAAATAAATACTGGAAAGAAACAATGATAAAAATGTATTTTGTAAAAATGCTTGGCAAAGAAAAGGAAGAAGTCAAAAGCAGCTGTTCTGATGTAGACTAAAGCCTATTTGCGGTGAGAAAGAGAGGAAGATGGCTGGTTCCAGTGCCCGAGCTGGAGCAATAGAAGGGGAATGATCTGGGCTGAGGACTGATGCTGGTACAGGGTTCAGTAGGGGGTCTGTGATTATTAAAACCTCTGGGGCAAAGTGTCCCTCCATGGAGACAAGAACATTTATCCCACATCAGAGATACTAAGATGTGAAGCCACTTTTTTTTTGAAGACTTATTGCAGACATAGAGACAGCTGGTTATTATTACTGCTGTTTAATGGCTTAGAATATGATAACGCTGCGAGTGCTGGAAAGCTTAATCCTTTCCCTACAAGACTGAACAGCCTAAAATGACTTCTTGAAGAATATAGATGCAGCCTACATTAGGATTATAGCTGCTTGAATTTTCCTGTCCAGGGTAGGCTGACTTCTACAAGTGTGCTTTGGAAAGTACTGATCTGTCAGCATGGAAAGTAAGCAGGAGAAAAACTTCCAGTGACCTCAGTGGCTTTGGCTCCATCCCTACTGAGACAGAATGAATCTGCATAAAACCAGACATCTACTACTAGATATTGTGTTTCAAGCAAAAGTATAGTATTATAATCCCTCTTATTTAGACACTCAGTCCTAATAGGGTTTTTTAAATAGCACAAATTTCTTGCAGGAAAGTGACCTGACTGAGTTAATCAGACCAATTGATTCCTCTTATTGAACATTCAAGTGCTATCATTGAAACTAAGCGATCAAAATATCAGATTTTAAATGCTTATGTAGGCCGGGATGACTGAGCCAGTGTCTGGAAACAAGATGTAGATTGGCCTCACTCCTGGAACAGGCACAGCAAGGATGTGCTCCGCAGGGAACTGAGCAGGGTGAGGGAGGCGAGTGATGCAGGGATGCCTTTGTGCTGCTGGCAGAAGGAACTATCCTTCTTGTGTCATGCTGGAAAACAGAAGCATTGCCTGGTGCCTGAAACTGCTTCCTGGGAAGCAGCAAAACACGAGCTGGCCTCACCACTGAGAGGTGCTGTGAGAGCGTGTGAGCAAAACACAGTCAGCAGAGCAGCGCCAGCTCGTGTGTGGAGAGCAGCAATCGTGTGTTGCTGAAACCCACAGAAACCGAGGTTGCTCAGGAGCACACCGAGTTGTACAAAAAGCAGAACAAGTCAGGGCTGAGAGAACAAATCAGACCTTTAGGCTTTATGTACACTGCTTCTTAAATGAAGAAAGCTTTAAAATTATAGGGAGCCATGCAGCTATCTGAACAGATACCTCCGGGGGGCACTATGACCACAAAATAAAATCCTGACAGATTTGGCTACTATTTTCCCATTTTGTTTCTTCTAATGGCATTGCAGGCTTTGTGCACTCATTCAGTTTCTCTCTCCAAGATATATACTGAGGGGGTTTTGCTTATATGGGTTTTTTAAAGAAGAAATGAAAGAAAAATCAAATGCTGATTTCGAGGGTGTTTTTCCTGAGAAAGAACTCAGTGAAACTCAGATAAAGGCACGAGTTATCTCTGTTCTGACTTCAGCCATACAGACACTACAGCATGTTGCAGCTCCACGCTTAGCTGGAAGGTCTGACAATCCAGCAGAAAGTCCTGCCTTTTGTACACCTCTCAACAGCATGCCGTCCACATTAATAACTTCCGAAACAGCTGACTGGGCATGCTCACACCAAAAGCCCACTGATGTCAACACAGTATTGAAGAAGGATCAACACTACTGGAGATCAGCCCATGGGGCACACCTGGTTCTGGTTTATGTCTGCTCTGCTTGCAGACTTTGGTCTAAATCCCCTGTGTTGTTCCGTTCCTACCCACGGGCTAACATATGGCTGGGAGTCAGATCATCTGACTGCTTTATGGGCTCTTATCTTTCACTGTGCTCCACACAAGCAGAAATACTTCTAGATCTTGCTCTGGTAGAGCAAACAATTATATAAGTGACATTAGGTAAATAAAACATCTTTTTGGCCTTTGAAGAACACAAAAGAATGTTATATATCTTCTCACTGATCAAAGGCGATTATATTGCCCTTTTTGTTGCACATACAGATTGTTGTATTTGTCTAACATTTACAGCATGTTAGGCTGCTTTAATCTGTCACTCAAATTTCATAGTTTTTCTGCCTTTGGTTTTATCTCAGCTTTGAACAATAAGGTTTAGTGAGAAAGTGTAACTGGATGTTTACACCCCCTTTTTATTCCATCTTGGGTTTTCACCTGCATCTCCTTTCTAATCCACTCCACCCCCTACTCTCCAGCCTGTGCTGAGCAGCACTGATAATTTAAGATTATAGTAAATATTTCACTTCAAACAGGATGGAAATATTTCAGACATCATCAGAATAGTATTCTCCCTCACATACAGTGACAGAGGGACTTGAGTGTGCATGTGAGAGTGGGAGAAATGAAAGAAGGCTGGAAAAGGAACTGAATTTAAGCATTAGCAGCCAGACAGTGGAGTTCCCTGGCAGACTGGCAGCTGCAAGTTGCCTGGAGGCTTTTTGGGCGTGGTTGGGAACCAGAAAGGCCATGGAGCCAGGCTTCATGCCACCCTCAACAGCAAAGCCAGACAGTCACACACAGACTTCACAGCACCATTTTAAAAGCATTCTTAATTCTAATTCACCTTGAATTGTAGAGTCCAGGGCTGACTCTCTAAAAATGTAAATGAAGTTCTGAGCCTATGTGAAAGTTACGAGACAAGTAAAACTCGTAAATTCAGCCATTTCAAGTCATCTGAACACGTAATATCTGTTTTAAACAAGTAAGTACCAATTCCCCGATATTTTAGAGTGAAGAATCCAGCTCAGCTTAAACAACTGAAGTAGCTCGTCTCAGTGGGCTCCTCCAGGGCTTGCTGCAGCTTGGTCTGTGTCTGATTCTTTCACTGATCTCTGGTACATAGATAGGGCATGCTGTGAATTGGTTTCTTGACTTCCTTAATTTGTTTTAGTCCTTAGATGGGACCAATGTTTATGAAAACTAAAGCCCCTTTAAGATGAAGGTTAATGAAACCTGTTCTACTAGCAAGAGTTGAATACTTTGTAACTTCAATCAAGGGCCATTCTTTACGTAGTTTCTCTGTTCTCTAGTGTATTTTACAGAGGGAAAACATATGGGTGCCCTGGAAAGAAAGCGTTTTGCTGAATAAAAGTATGCATGTTAGGAAGGCACAGAGTGGAGACGAAAGAAACCTAGAGATGAGATGTCTAGGGAAAGGGATGGGAGATTTACAGGAAAAATTATCCTGGTGGCAAAAGAAGCTTGGGGAGATGGCTGCAAGGTGTGGGTACTGGACATAACCTCCAGTGAGACAACCAAAGGATGATAGCTGCAGACTGAAAGATTAGGAATGTGTCACAATTGAGGGACTAGAACAAAGACCTACGAGATCAAAAAATGTAGGCATGAAGATGGAAATCAGCTTGTGAGGTAAATGCATAATGCCCAAAGACAAGTGGAGGGAGTCTCTGTAGAGGGGAAGTTGAGAAAACAGCAACAGGCAAATCATTTGGTTTTTGCTCCTGTGCTTTAAAAGCAAATGAAAATCTATAAACATTTCAATTCTGTCCCATTCTGACTGTCCCATTGCTTCTCCACAAGTCTGCAGGCATGTGGAGTTGTACTAGCAGCTCACTCTTATTCCTAAAACTCCTCACTGCTACATGGCTTGAAATGTGTGCTCATCAGAGGGCAAAACCAACACCAACCCCATTTCTTCTCTCTCCTTCTCTACAATTTTGGTGTTTGATGCAAACATGACTTCAGTCACATAATGGGAATGAGTTGGAGGTTATGTGGCCCCTGCTGCACCTGAGTTTTAAATGTATTTCTTCCAGTCAGTCTTCTGGGGCTGTTTTCCAGTAAGATAATGTAGTACAGCCCGCATACCACAGTTTTAATTAAAGCCTGAGAATTTTTTGTAAGGAAGTTCTCCAGACTGCAGTGACTAATAGCTTCTGAAGATGCTTTATGTATATCACACTTAACCACTTGCACCCAATGTGAGTTACTCAGAATGGATAAACAAAGCACACTCTGCCTTTTTTTTCAGAGCAGGAATAATTTTGAAAGGAAGAATATTTAAGGATTAATTCTATTCCAAAAGAAAAACCAAACCAGCAGAAGCTCTTGGTGTCTGAGACAAATGTTTGCAGAACACTGTCTAACTATCTTCACATGCTGATTTTATAGATCTAGGCTTTAAAAGGCAGCTTTCTTCTCCCAAAGCTCCACCCACATCATAAATCAATAAATAGATCAATAAATAAAGTAACAAAATATCTCTGCTGCTGATACACAGTAAATGCCAGCTTCTCTTCCTGTTCTGTTTGGCAGATTCCCATCAATGACACAGAGTGGGTGGCCCATATATTGATAATCACCTTAATTTCCAGAGTTGCCTCTGTTATTAAACTGTGTCACTGATCCCATCTGGATTACAGAAACCCATTTTACTGATGAAATCACAGAGAATTTCAGTAAAAGTTGAATAATATTCTTTCAATATTGAATAACTGTGTGGATCTGGCTGTGCTTGCAACACAGGCATATGGCAAGCACATGAACAACATGCTGTACTCCAAACCTATTGTTTTAGTTTGTTTCTAGCAGTTTCAGTCCAGAAAAACCCATTGCTAGTAAATTACTTGTGATGGTTTGTTAGGAGAAAAAGATGTTACAGCAGAACATCCTCTCTCCTTGCTGCTCTCCCTCCCCCCTGCCTGTTGAGAGAGAATATTAATGTTGCACAGAAACAACTTTTAAATTTTTTTTCTAAGTATAAGGAAGTCTGGCAAAAAGAAAGTATACTTCATGTTTTAATAAGAGTAAAGCAAGATTTTTCAGGAAACATAGTCCTTTGTTAGATTGAGGGTCATACTTGGATAAAACAGGAAATCTTACAGACATGTATGCCCTCCTTCAGGTTCTATTGTAAGAAAAAACTTTGCCTCTCCTGACAAACACTGTCTACTTTTATCCTTGTACCTTGTATCACAGCTACATCAACACAACATTCCTTGGTATAATGAATTCATATGCCTGTGAGCAACAATCACAGATACTTATTTGAAAATTTCGGGTGTTGCTTTTGGAGTTTTTGAGGATACACTCNTCACAGTAAAAATTAAAATCAATGTATTTTCAAAATTTTGGTTTTAGATATAAAACTTCTATATATTCTCTGATCTAGATGCAAACCTCTGCTCAACGTCAGCAACAGGTTCTCTTTTCTTAACAGTTTCTTAATGACTCTATAGAGACAGCCTCTGGCTCTCCAGGTGCCATGTAATTCCAGCAGTGGGCATATTCTTAATCCCATTTAAATGTGAAGTAATTTTCTACCTTTTCTGCAAAAGAAGGGCCACCCAGCACTGTCTGATATGTCTGGTATGGGGGGAGTGCTCACAAACACAGCAAGCAAGTGACAACTGCTCATTCGGTGCACTTTCACACCCCATTTTAAACTGTAGCACATCCAGCTGGTGCATCCATGTCTCTGCTGGAGATGGATATTTCCTGCTTTAAAGCTGCTCCTGCATTTGGCCTTCTCATTTTTCTCCACCAAACATCTTCCCATGAAACCTTAATTTCTGTTGTAGGATGTTTATTCCCTCCCCAGGGAAGCAGTGCAGAGTACCTACAGCCTCTTAAAGGAATTGAGATGCTTCCCTTCTGGTCTGGGCATTGCTGCCTGCCTCTCTCTGGGAACGGCAACTGCATGGAGCATCCCTCATCCTCTTTCCTACAGGACCACTCTTTGTCCCTGGTACTCAAACACTGTGCTGCTGACTCTGGCCTTGAGCGATGTGAAACTGTGCCATGGAATTTGATGTCAGGTGACACATCAGGTCAGCCCCTCTAGGGAGGAGGTGTTGCCCCTAACTCCACCAACCATCAAGTTATCTGGCCAGATACCTGGCCAAACAGGCACAGCTTGTATACACAAAAGTGGAATTCAGCTAATTTCACCTTCAGAAACTACTTTCTTTGTTGAATGTGGCAATATAAATCAGGAGGAAAGCAGGGTTCCTCTGGGCACTGGTGAGCTGCTTTCACCCTGCTAGGGTGACTTCCTAATGGTTCCAGCAGCACCAAGTGTAGCACTGATGTAGGGAAAGCTACATCTAAGCTTGGGGGTCAGTGTTACACTGGGCTAAGCCCAAGCACCCTCATGTAAGCCCATTTCCACTTCTGGGAGAACTAGATATTTCAGCATTCATGTAAATAAAGTATGTGCGAAACATGTGTTGTATCTCCCCACACAGACACACATGCATGACACGAGTGCTCTGAGGCTGTCGGGTCATTTATAATGCTGTTTGGTTTTTATTACCAAGTAGACACAGTATTATTCATGTACACAACTTGCATATTCACTATTATTTTCAGCTGTTATAAAGTAATAAATATTCTCATGCACCTGGCCATAGTGGTGCTGCAATTCTTATACATTTGTTTTTCTCCCATAATTTCTTTTAAAATTTCAGTATTGTTCCACAAGGTTTTGGAATTGTGTCAATTATTTTAGTCTGATTAAAGAAATATTGCTGGATAAAATATTTGCTTATCAAATATATGTGGAGCCCCTAGACAACAACACTGAAGGAAGAGCTGGACTGCTAATCTTTGGAACTCATCTTTTCACTGCTGCTGTAACAATACCTTTGATTTCACAACAAGCTGCAGGGACAATATACCTCTCTTACGTTTGTGGCACCATTCATGTTCCTGGCACTCTGTTAAGTTGTAAAACTCATACTCCATTTTAAAGGCTGTCACAACACAGACAGAGAAGGTACCTTAACATAGAATTCTGAAAAGAATGAAGTCATAAATGATCCAAGTAAAGCACCTTCCCCCTGTTTACAAAAGTGAAATGACATTACAGCAGCCCCAAGTTGTCTTGCTTGAGGCATGTGGCACTGTGCTGCTGTCCCCCAGGGAAGTGCCTTTTCCCTTTGAGACCACACATCAAGCACAATAACCGTGGCAGTACCTATCACATCCAAAATTCAAACTGACATGAGCTGCAACTGCAGTTCTAGTGCAAGTGGACAGGAAAGGTGCTGTAGCTGCCACTGCTCCCCACATGGCAGTATTCGGGAGTTTCCCCACACAGCACAGTGCCAGGGCATTGCAGGCGGTTTTCTCTGAGATTTCCACTCTGCTGGTAGAGCACAGAACCTCAAATGCCAGGAAAAGGAAATAAGCTCATGGCTTTTTCAAATATTTTCCATGGTGTTACTCTAAGTATGTGCATAATTTGGAAAAAAAAAAAAACAAAAAACCAAAAAACAACAAAAAAAGAGAGTGCCAAGGGACCTGCCATTTCTCTGCACCCTTGTCAAGACAAGACTCTGCATGCTGCTTCGCAGCAGAATGACAGATAAATGGCATTTATCCTGAGGTGTGTTTCTAGCTGCCCACCCCCTACCCCCAGCAGTCTGTGTGGTACACTGACATCAATTTGTACTTGTGGGAGTGCACTGCCACATAGGGAGCAGTTGTTGCCTTTCAAGATGCAGCTTTTTTCTTTTGAGACAATTAGCTTTTGTTATCAAATCCAAACACTGGAAAAAATGGGGAGAATAAAGCCTACAATGACACAATTTACAAAGCTTTAGTGAAGCTTTAGGATATTAAAATATTATGAAAAAGGTCTTCACGTTGTTGGGCTTGCTCATGTCCTCTGCTTTGAACTAGACTTGCTCTGATTAATATGAGGTTTCCTTGAGTCACAGAAAAAACCAAAAGAACAGAGCGAAGCATAAAGGACATATAATCAGGAAAAAGCCTCTGTTACCAGGACAGAAGGACAGCATAAGAACAATCTGTGGCACTGGAGCATGGCAGTTCAGAATATCTTTATGCTTGTAGAAGCATAATAGTCTTGTTCTCAATTCAGATGTGTTTTGAAGGTATAATAAAAAGTTACACTGTAGTTTCTCATCAGACAGTGTCCTGGGTGGATCCTGACATATATCAGCATTTTAGAAATGGCATTTAACATCTAACAAGAGATGAAACATAATTTTCTAGGTTTACAAGAATGGGTTGTAAAGACTGAAGACTGTGAGTGATGGTCTGGCAGAAAGGTCCTGGCAAGGAGAATTAGAGTGGATTTTAATATGACTTTGGAATGTAATAAGGGTACTTTTGAAGTCTACATATTTTGGTATCTGCTTCACCCTCCATGTACTCCAGGTCAAGTGTGACTGCATCAGAAAAGCTGAATGAGTGCTACCACATGCACATGGCATTGTGCAGATTTAACTGCTGGATTGTCCCCTGGGAACAAGCCACTGAAGAAAGCCCTGCCACAGATTGTAACCTTTCTTCAGCAGTGGGGTGAGTCAAGAGAACACATGAACACATGTGATGGTGTGTTTGATAGGCCACGTCTTCTCCCGTTTTTGCACCTGGTGAAAGACCCTTCACCTCTGAACAACTGAGTGCCATGCAGGACAAGACTTCAGGTGACATGGTAGTCATTAGCTGCTTCTTCTATGCTGCTATTGAAATGACACAGAGGTAAACGGAAACTTCTTGATGGCAAATGTAGCAACCAGTAGGGAGGGCATACCTGATAATGTAGTTATTACCCAGAAGAGAAACTCTGGTCACCACCAGCAGGCTTGTCTAAAATCCATCACAACATTAACAATAGAATTGCTGACAATTCTTCCTCCTCTTTCTAGGTAGGTGAGATTCATGATGAGGGGCTTGCATTGCTAAACCCAGGTTATGCTTTTTGTTTTTTCCAGTAGAACAGAGCCTAATCTGTGAAGAAATGGGGAACTCAGCTTACTCACTTCATAAAGAAACCTCAAAGGAAATTTTCGCTATTAAAATTTCCCTAGTTTAATAGCTGTGAAGTCATAAAATTTAACTGAACAATGGTTTTCCATATAAAGGTCTCTTCAGTCAATAGCTCCTCTCTAAGCTGTTCCAAATCATCCTGGCTTCAGTAAGATCAGATGCTCAGTCAGTGCAGGAAACAATGTGACTTCTATAGGTTTAGCAGCTGTTCAATAAGCTCTGTTGTGGTGGGTCTTTCTTGTGTGCAATTTTGTCATGTTTTTCACAGGCTTCCTTTATTGTGTCTATTAGACAGGACACATAAGAGATAATTTTTAAAGTAGTTTGTGGGGGGAGGCATTG
>VWZT01005906.1:93869-117899 GCA_013397055.1 Pachycephala philippinensis | reverse complement strand
ATCAATTGCCTTGCTTTCTCCAACTGAAAGGGCATCTGCAGTAGACTGGGTGCCACAGCTTCTTGTCTCTTGCCAAGAGTGCAGTCGGAGGTTCATTGTCATGCTGCTGTGCCACGCATTCATCACTGCTGCAGGGCTCTGGAAAGATGTGTCCCTGAGAACAAATTCCAGATTTCATTTAAAAACTGCATCTCCTTAAAGTTTACATGGAGGATCAGTTGGATTTTCAATCACAGACAAACCAGGAACTTGTAAAACCGTTGTTGGCGAGAAAATGCAAGGAATTTTGTTTAACTTTTTAGTGCAGACTTTCATTCAGAGATTTTTTCTCTCTTGTAAAATAAAGATGGATCCGTTTCTAAACAGCATGTCACTTCAAAATGTGAAAAAACTTCTCAATTTTTTATTTAGGATGTCTAGTAAAACTTTTGTTTTTCTCTGTGGGGCAAAAACAACTCAACATGTTCAACATGAATTCCAGCTCACTTTTACAAAGCAAACATTATCAAAACTAACTCCAAACTAATAAAATGCAGGTCCTCTCTCTCAAACTGCACTTGTTTCTAGATTTATTTAGATTTAATGTATTTTAAGCCTATGGGAGAATATTATTACAATTTATTTATTCCTTTGATGTAGTAATTCCCTGGGAAAAAAAAAGTCCTGCATCGCTTACAATACTGTGGTCCCCCATCTGGAGAAGTTTCATGTGTGTAATAATTGCTCTGAGAATTGTAGTGAAGCCAATGATAGCCAATGTCTGCCTAAAACTTTCAATCCAGAATGCAAAATCAATATACGTGGCACATCTCTCAGCAGAAAACAGCCTCTTTCTCTTCTGGCAGATAGCTGGCATGACTGGATTGTATCTCTGACTTCAAGAGTGTGAATTTGATAATACTGTAAATCCGTAATAGAGATAGTTCAAATACAGGATTCTGGTAATCTCAGATGAGTCAGCTTTTTCATAACCAAATTTCAGATTATCCAGATGTCAGACACATCCTTCAGTCCTAAAACTCAGGGAGCACATGAATTTATTTGAAATCACGATTCTTGGACTATCCTGGAGCTACTTGGGTGGTTGGAATGTATCTGCATTCCACAAAGATTTCAGCAGACTTCCCACCACACTAAAATATTCAGAATGAGAGCTGGCAGGTCATAATTACATTCATATATTCACATGCTTGAGTGGCAGTTTGTATGTATTAATAAGATGTTGCTTCATTTTCTTCTATATATTTTAGGATTAAGGTATTATGAGTATCCTTATTATGTGGGAGAGCTGTTCATCATTTATGTCTGTATCTACTCTACTGAAATCAAGATTTTCCATGCTAGCTCCAAAAGAAGTCATGTGGTTTAGGTAATTTGGGCTGCATATTATCCCACAAACTGATCTGAAACACAGTCTACGGAGGTCCACTGGTGGAGCTGTACCAAAAACATTGAGAGAAACTTTGGAGACAAACGCTTGTTCACAAAACATTTTCCATAAAGCTCTGTGCCTTCTGGCTGGTGTGGGCAGAGGGCAACAGTTTATTGAACTGTAAACAAATTTTGAGTGTCAGAACTATAGAATCTTTTCCATGGTTAGAAAAAACCTCCAAGATCATCAAGTCCAACATTTGACCAAATACCACCATGCCTACTAACTCACATATGCTTCCTGTCTCTTTCCTCCAGAAGAACAAGTGTTGATGAAGGGTTGACACTCTTGGCACAACAAAAATGTGTGCCACTGATGATACAAGCTTAGAGGTTTGCTATTCACTTGAGGTTTGTGAACAAAAATGATTCCTACTGATCACTCTGAAATGGGCCAAAATTTGCTAATTAAAACATATGCCTAAAGGTAATTGTTCAGATTTGGTCATTAGGGGACTGTTTCTTCTCCCTTGGTGCAATGCAGTACAGTACAGGAGAAAGGTCTGTTAAAAATCTGGACTAGTCTCTTCTTCTCTATTTTTCAGGGACAGTGTGATTCTCCGGTTAAAATTACACCAGGGATTGTCTGTGCTACAGTTTATTAACGAAACACTGAAGCACATATTTACTGTAGTCCAAGTTCAAGCATGTGACTGTCTGCATGGTGTAATGTGCAGGGCAAATGTTTTCAGAGACCCAAAACAACGCAGCAATGTTTATAAATGCCCCTTGCCGTTTTTTTAAGACCACATTCAGTGATAGCTCAGTGCTTCAGTGGTGCAGTGTGAGGCTCAGCAAACAGCAACAGAGGAAGCACAAACCCAAAATGGTCTGTGTGCTGAGACTGCAGCTCTCAGTACATAGGGCTGTGTGTAGGGAGGCTACAGAACAGGCAAGCTGATTGATGGTAAAACCAGGCACGAGCTATGAGCTCTGGCACAGGTAACAATCCATGAAATGGTGTTCAGTGATGTGGCCAAGTGAGATTGCATCTGCTGATAAACCTCAGTTTTACCAGAGGAGACAAGCTACCTTTTATGTTCCACATGGAAAGGAAGGACACTCCTTATTTTGACTTCTCTTCTGGAAGAGCTAGATGCAAGAAGCAGAGTTCTTTTTTGACCAGTTTCATTCAGCCAGAGGCTTCTGTGGATGGGATAGGTATATTTCACAAATTATCATATGCTTTATAGATCCACAGCTGCAGGTGTGCATAGGCACAGAAATCTGGCCTTCCTTGTTTCAAATGCATCATTCTTCCCCTGCTAAACTGTGAGTATTGCATGAATTATCTGTGAAGCTTGTTGCAGATGTACCAAGTATTTACAAGCTTGCTATAGTGTTTCGCAGGAAAAGCAGGGAGAGAAGTGCCATTCTCAGAGAAGTCAGGTAAGCTGTACTGTTAAACTACTTCAGAACATGATTTCACTGGTCCGCTGAAAACCTGGAGTGCAAGTGGGTGCTGCTTCTGTGTTCTAGGAGGTTTCAAAACTGTCCACGAATGCATATTTTGAGAACGAGCTTTAGTTTTCTAGAAGGGGGTGTCTGCATGTGATTTTGTATAATGCCAAGGCTAGCCAGGCAAGAGTGGATGAGATAAACTGTAATTTAGGATAGCAAAGTCCAAATCCAGAAAGCTATCTAGATGCCGTGTGGGTAGAGCTAACCACTGTTGTTGATCCCAACCTAAGAGTTGTGGATGAAAAGAACTCAGTGCTAGTAAGAAGTCATAAACTGTTTGGGAAAGAATATGCATCACAGAAAGGTATTTTAGTTAAAAGGGAATGAAAAAAACCCAGTTTTGATGTAACCACCATCTGAAATTTATGTACTTAAGTGTATTTAGGTAACTGAGTTTCAGATGCATTTGAGTATTCACTGACACTTTCTATAATCAGTGAAGAGAAGGAGGAAATTCTATAGCGTGGGTCCTCTAATCCCATGGCAGTGTCTAGGTAGCTCACAAAAAATCCTCCCCATTGACTGCTGATGAAGTCCAGTCTAATAGTTCATATTAACTGAAGCTTAGATGCAGCAGTATAAAGTGATAAGTACTCATTAATTTGATAATAAATGTTGAAATAAAATTTTAAGCGCCTGAACTAAGAGGAAATTAATTTTATTCCCTTTAACTGAGCTAATGAACCTGTTAAATGCCATTGAAACTGAAGGAAAGTTGGTATGGCATTACCAGTACCCAAGTAGTTAAAAAAACCCTCTAACAGAGTTTCTGAGCTGGCATTTAGAAGACCAAGGATGAAATCTTCTTTCAAGGGTGCATTAGAGTTTTGACAAGAGCCAGAAGAAATGGCTTGCTCTCATGCAAACTTTTCACATGGTCAGGATTCATGAGAATATTTTGGAGCGGGTATGGAAGAGCTTATGCTATCCACAATGTGTCCTTAATGAGAAACCTGTCTCATAACTCTGTTTTAAACTCAGCATCTGGGGCCCCTCTGTTGGTCACAGCTTTCAGAGAGAGAAAATCTAGTAGGAAAGTCCAAAGCCATCAAGGGCTTTGTAGGTCAAAGTCAACACCTTTGCTTCAATCTGGAAAAGCAGCAGGCAAGCAGCAGAGATCACAGAGCACTGGTGTCACACATTGCCATGCTGAGGAGTTGTCAGCAAAAATCCAACTCCAGGATTGCTAGAAAAACAACAGATAGCAAAAGGTTTGTTTTGCTTTACTTCAGCTGAGTTCTGAGGTTACCAAGCTTTACAGAATGACAACGACAATGTACATTTTTATAGTCCAGCAGAGTTCAGAGCCCTGGTAAGAAAGCAAATCACTGCTTGGTCAGCTCCTCACAGGCACAACAGTTCAAGGGTTCGTGTTTTTTCTCTCTCAGCTAAGCTGTTTTCCCAAGAACATCTTTGTTACTTTTTGTCATAAAACAAAAGGTCGGGTTTGATGTTGCTCCTAGAAATGTTCTTGTTGTTCTGTTTGTTTATATAACCCCCTCCTCTGTCCATCTGATGGAGAATGTGCTCTGCTGCTTGATGCCAGCTGCATGCAGGATGATGAGAAGAATGACACCCCCAAAAAGAGGGCCGGGGGAGGGGTACACAGAGCTGTGAAGGAAATAAAGGGAAAATAAGCAGAGTTTTGCCTCTGGTCATTTGCAGACAGCTTGTGAGATCCTCACATCACACACATTGCTGGGTTGCCTGTGACGTTTCTGAACACACAAGCTGTTATTTCCTCACAAGGAGTCAGCACCACTAAACCCTTTCAGGCGACGTGGGTGGGCCCTTTAGAAGACATACTGTCTCATCCCATTCAGGAACTGCCCTCTGTCACTGCTCTCCTGGCATGCTGGATGTTTGTTGTTTAAGTAAATAAACTGGCTTGTGTCTCAGGCTAGCTGTGAATGCTGTGTCCTCCCACCACCACCCTTTCCCGGCCACTCCAGGGGACAGGAGAAAAAAAAGAAAGAAGAAGAAAAGAAAAAAAGAAGAAAACAGCCAAGAGCAACAAGAAGATGAAAAAGTTCACAGAGAGCTCGATGCCACCCACTAAGCCTCAACCTACAAATAATCAGTGACCAAATGGTGTCATTAGAGGCCCCAACATCCTGTCAGCACTCAGCCTTCCGATGGAAATCCATGATGGAAGTGATTTCGAAACCATCTTTCCTGTCTCTTTCAGAAATAAGATTCTGGGAAATGGCTATCACAGGATACTTTGGTTTTCCTTGTTTCTTCCAAATGTACCTTTCAACTTCCAAGTCAGTGGACAGCTTCTGCAAAACTAAAGTAATAATTTTTGAAGCCCCGTTGTCAGCTTGCCTCTTTCCTAGGCTAAGGGATGCATGTCATATAGAGATGCAAGATCGTGAATCTGCCTCTGTTTTGTCAAAGATGCACAAGCACCATGGCAAAGCACAGGCTTAATTTGTGTTTTACTGCATCTCCACTGCTCCTTTTTTTGATCTTGATGCTAAGCTACAACAGGGAAAACAGATGTCTGCTACAATACAGATTTTCTTTAGGGTTAATAGGAACTTTACATATTGTCTGGGGCAGCATGCTCTTTTTTATATTCTTCTCTTGGTGGGTATTCACATCACTCAAATGTAGAAGCTTCATTAAATAATCTGGCCTTCCAACCATAATTCCATAGACAGTCAATGAGAAAAAAGCCGAGGCCAAATCAGAATAATCCCAGTAACTTCTCTTTAAAATCAGCTTCTGCATGGTTTTCTTCTGTCTTCCTCCTCTGCAGTGCCTCTCTGATGCTGATCTACCAAGTGCAAGTAATAAGAGTTATTTCTTCACACATTACCTATCTGCTGCCTGGGAACAGAGTTTGTCGCTGAAACATTGCTACTGGAGAAACTGCTTGCAAAAAAGTTAACTAAGTGAAAAGTACAGAATGCAGACAGCTCATGAGGGTTTGCTCTATTGGTTCTGCTTTCCTCTATGAATACCTTCACCTATTTTCAGACTGGATTGATAACATCAACCACATTAAGAGTTGAGTCATAGAAGAAGCCCACCACTGGGTGCACCCTGCAAATCAGAATGGCTAAATTGAACGTTTTTGCTGGGTGCCTCATGAAACTGGCTTCCAGAAGTGCTTCGTTCAGCGAACATGTCATAAGTTGTGAGTTAGTCACAGAGAGGTGTGGTGACCTTTCATTGATTTCCCTGTTCTCTCCATACACTTGTCCATAAACAATCTAAAAAGACAGTTATTAGCACCTCTCCATTAGACAAGAAGGGCAACAGAGCTAAGCCCAGTGGCTGGGAGGCCTCAGCCCCTGAGATCTCTCACGAGAGGCACCAGTGAGCACAGACAGGTTACAGAAATCTCTGAACCCCAGGCCACAGCAAATCACACCGTGTTTCATCACACTACTCGTGTCTCCTGTACCCATAAGGACAAAGATCCAAAACTTACAGGGAGCTTTTTATATCTTAGTTTCTCCTGATTCAGCAGTGCTTGCCACCACATGAACTCCATCAATTTGCTTCTGAAACTCATACAAAAAGCAAAAAAACTCCACCCCCAAACCCCAGCCCTTAGAAGTAAGACTCACTTCTAGTCTTCCATTCAACTTCTTTATTTTCACACAGTCCTCAGCAGGGGGTCTTGTCACCAAGGAGGTGGTTTTCACTTCTACAAATAGGCAATATAAAAGAAAATTGGTCCAATGCCAAATTTAGGGCACATTGTGAGTAAACACAGAAACTGATGACAGAGTCATGAGTGCTCGATACCATCATACTAGCAGTTCTTGGGGACCTGCCTCCAACTTTGCAAAATCATGGCTGTATACTCCTTTTGGAGACCAAAGAACATCCTGTATTTGACAAAGATTTCATCAAATTTTAGGCAAGCTTTGAAATCATAGGAAGAAATGTTGTATTGCTTTCCCAGAGAAATAAACATGTTAAATGAGATCTCATTTCTCCTGCCTCCTTTGCTCCAAATCAAGCAAAGTTTAATTTTTCAGTTGCATTCACTTGGACTGAAACAAGCAAACAAAGCAAACGAACAAACAAACAAAAAACAAAACCAACCAATCAAATGAAAACAAACAAACAAAAAACAACCAAAAGAGATCCACTAGGAAAAAAAAAGTTAATTTAATACAGAATTTCAAAACTCTAATAAAAGGCACAAAGACAATCTTAGCACTCAGATTTTCTCATGCAGGAAAATATCACCAGGTGATAGATTAAGCACTACTGGCATAATTGAAAGAGTACAAATAAAGAAAGCATATCAAATAATACGGCCCAGAGCATTTTAAAGCTTTCAGAATCATAATGGCTGCAGTAGTCAGGCTTCCACAGCTGTGATTACAAATAACTGGATTCAAAATATTTTCTGCACAGTTTTTGCTCTGTATTTTGTACTAAGCCTCAGCAGGCAGCGAGCCTGGGTAGAGCTGGGTACAGCTGGTCATGCACACCCATTCCTCAGCCCCTTCAGAGCAGGAAGACACTGCTGCTCCCAGAAGCCAGGTCCTTACTGTAGAAATGGCAAATGCTCCCAGTCCCTGCTCTTGGCCCTTGTGTTCATGGCACAGGGGGCTTTCTCCCCTGATTAAGCATGGCGACATCCCTTCTCCACCTGATTTGGAGACTCAGCAAGGGGCAGAAGCCCTTGCCCCTTCCCAGAGGCCAGGTCCTGCAGCACCTGCCAGCTCCTCCTGGTTTTAGGGCGCAGTCAGAGCTGTAGAGTGACCCAGCTGCTCCGTAGCTTTAGTGAGAGGCAGGACAGCGGGTCCAGGCCTCGCCTTTCTGACCTGCTGTGCGAGCCTTGGCTTTTGCTGAGAACAATCCAGAGCAGTCTAAGTCCTACGATGCTACACAGGCCTCCTCCCAGCCAAATCAGACATGAATGGCATTATAATAAATCCAGCAGTGCTAGCTGTCTCATAGACTATCCAAACGGCATCTCTCTCCTTACTGGAGCAACACACTTATATTTTTTATACCTTTTTCAGTAACTATATGTTTGGGGTTTTTCATGAGGTTCAGCCCTGCTTTGGAAAACGACTTTAAAATTGAAATGTGCTTACTGTGCATCTCACAGATTGAAGCCAAATGTGCTATTTGTATCTCTTAGCCTTGCAAGCAACAGACTGGCAGCAAAGACCCAGGCAGAAAGTCTGTTCTGTGTGTATATCACTGAACTAACTTGATACAGATTGATTCAGAAATACAGAGACTGTTAAATGCTATGTTCACACGGGTAGTTTATACGAGAAGCCGCAATTGAAAGCTGTAGTGGTGATGCTGAATACTAATGAGATAACATGTAATTTAATCCCAGTTGCAATTTGGAACTATTGTTCATAGGAATAAATTTAAAATTAGCTAAACCCCAAGCTGGACTGACAGTGTAACTATCTTATTTTCCTCCTTTTTCTTGTGAAAAATCAAGGGCAAAGTATGGCTACTATGAGAACTATAACAATATTCTGCAAATTGTCTTTTTGTGATTTGCACCATGCACTCAGGGAAGACTGGAGTGTTACGTAACTGTGCTTAAATGGTCACATAGACACACAAAAGGGCTGTTTCTCCTGTTTCCCTCCTATCCTTGAAACAACGTTTTCAAACAGAAACAAACCAGCACAGAAACTATGCCTGTGAATCCATTTCAACTTAATTAACACTATGCTAGTTAGGAATGCAAACAGGTTCCCAAGCACGCAGTTTGGCTGTCCCTCCACTCTGTGAATTCAAATTTGACTCCTTGCTTTGTTCTAAGAAACAAAGAGAGCAAAGAACAATGTGGCCCTGACCCTTCTTTACCCCTTCACATACAAATGATCCCTTTTAATATTCAGACGAGCTGTGACATGAAGAGGTCCCATGAGAACAAACACCTGCCATTTCTCCGGACAGCACTTTGACCAGACATTGCCTATCTAGTTTTTGAACAACTTTTACATTCCTGTGGCTGTTTTATAAAGAAGATGGCAACTCTTGTGTTCTGAGGACATAGCCTGTATTTCTATGCAGAAGCACACAATGCAGAGTGCGCACATAAACACACTCCACTTGCAATCCCTCAGCAATTTTCTTGCCTGGGGATCCAATGACATAGGGCTGGCGTCAGGGATAGTCTAATAGTCCAGCTGCAAACTTCCTTTGAACACGTTTGTGTGCTTGGACTGAGATAGGAATCCGCAGTCTCCACACACTGTCTCTCTTATGAGTGACTCCAGACCCAACATGAGAGGAGGGTGTTAGGAAGCTGTGGGCACTGTCTAGACTGAAGGTACATTTTTGTTCCTTAAATGCACAAAATATGTGCATTACTGATAAGACAGGGGACATTGCTGGGGCTGGACCCAGTGAGAACTCCAGCAGTGGTGCTGCAGACCCATCTGTGGGCAGTGCAGGAGGCAGATCCCTGGGCCCTCTGCACAAACTGCAGCAGTCTGGCTTCTGTGTCTGCTCCAGCAGCCCTGAGAGCTGGGCTCTGAAGATGCTGGAAGTTGGCATGAGGCTGGCAGGATTTGTTGTCTAGTGATTAGAGGTTACTCATCCTCCCTCAAAGGTCCTGGGTCCTTCCTTGCACAGTTGCACAGACTACTTGGCTTATTTCTGAAAAGCTTACTAATAGGCAGAGATGGCTGGTAAGACCCACATAACTCACAAAATTATATTGTTTCTCACTGGCCTTAGACAAACTCATCCTTAAAACATTTCGGTGCTGGGAGTTTCCACCACCACCCCACAAACAATCCACACCAGTGCATCACCAACTACACCATTGCAAATGCTTTCTTAAAATCAGGTACTAATCTCTCTTGCAATGATTTGCACCCACTTGCATCCCATCTGTGATGGACACAAAGAGCAGATTATTTAGAAGAATGATGTCACACTGAATGGAAACCTTGTCCTGCTGAATGCTACGGTGATGAGTCTGCTTTAAAACTGCTTCGTCCAGTGATCACCAAGATTTTTTCACCACTCTGGAGTGCAGAGTAAGAGTTGGCCTTATGTTCAGACTTTCCTCCATAAAAGGATCTGTGCTGCTATAATTTTTAATGACAGAAGGCGTGCAAAAAGGGATCAAAGACAAATGGAAGAAAGGAAAGCCTAAATCAGATGGTATGGGCCTTTGAGGTTGATGTGGTCTGAACAAGATGGTTTCCTCCATGGTTCTCATCTATCTGATAAAAAGCAACATTACAGGCTGTGCAGAACAAGTCAACAGAGGCATGTGGACTGCTGTGTGCTGTGGAAAGCAATGGGAACGAGGCCCTGACATATCCTTGAGACTTGTCAATCATTTCCAACTTTCAGTTTTTATTAAAGTTGCAGAAATACTTCCAGTCATTTCTGGTAGGCAGCAGCAAAACCAGCCAAACCAAAAGCTACAAGAAAGATAGGCCAATCCCTCAAAAAATAGAAATTAAAAAAAAAATAAAAAAATTCAAGAGTCTAATTCCCACAGGAAACAGTCATGTCATTGAAGTTAATGGAAGCTTGGTACTAAGCACTTAGAAGTAGCTGCGCAGCACCAGTTAATATTCTTCCCAACCACAATCTGTGAGAAGGTTTTGACTTTGCTTTCGTACTTGAAACATTAAATTTTTGACATTTTTCCCATTGCCTTGGTTCCCAGCAAGAGATGCAGACTTTTCCAGCCTAGGTAATGTGACAACCAAACATTTATCACATTGTGTAAGCTGAGCCAGAGCTTTTCTTTTCAAGTAAATGAATACATTTTCAGAATATTTAGACACAGCTCACTACTTGTCCTCACATCTGAAATGAGCTCTTGCCCATGGTCTAACACTGAAAGAGATTGCTGCCGTGGTTTAAAGCAACAGCCTCATTGTTTTTCCCAGGGTTAAGGAATGCGTTCCTGGCATCCCATGGACTAGCTGGGCTCTGTTTCGTCATGAGGTGTCCAGCCACATCTCTGAGTGAAAGTGATCAAACATCCATCTGAGTGCTACAGACCTGCAACTGCATAGGAAATGTACGGGCAAGACTGTTCACTTAGGGATGGAAGTGACTGCTCTTGATCAGCTTCCTTCCATGCAGGTTCCTGGAGCCAAGAATTTGTGATGTTTGATGAACCTGCTGTCCCTCTCAGTCTTTATTTCTGACTGCACTTACTATTTTCTGATAACTTTCCCAGCAAAATTGAAACCACATAGAAGAATGCTTTTGCTTCATACCAAGCTGCCTAGGCTTTGATCAGAGACCTGAACAGAGGGAAAATGGGTGGCATTGCTGGTTATGTCTTCGAGGGCTGAGCTTCTCAGACTGAGGAGAGCTGTGTATCTCTGGCTACACAGAGATGTGCAAAATCACAATGTGCAAAAATACAGCTCCCTAGCTGACTTCTGACCTCATGATTCACCATCGAATGTCACAAAGTATAGTATAGCTGTGAGAGAGGCTAAGTTAGAACTACGAGTCTATGGTTTTCATTCTTCATTATTCAAATAATTTGGATTAAGACTTTTCCAGAGATTTGAACAGAGGTTGAGACCTGACAGTGTTTTCTCCTTGGAGAGAGGTGGTACTCTGAGCAGGCATCAAGGGTCTTGGGGCTTAAAAGACATCAGAGATACTCCTGGCCTGTGTTCTCAAATGTCCACTAAAAATGACTTAGAGATATTTTATGTTCCTGAGGATAATAGGCAACAGATCCTGAGTGTGGTGGTAAGAGCAATGTATACATCCCATCAGAAATCTAAAACATGTAAACAGACAGACAGAAATTGTCAGAGGGATGTGAGAAACTTGTAAATTAACAACAAAGGCAGGAAGAGGAAGTCCAGAACAAATACGTAGATGTTTTTCACAACCATGGAGAAGAGTAATCCACCGATTTAAAAAATATTTGATACACTAAACATTAGCTGGGTAACAGGCTGAGAGATACTTGGCACTGGTCCATGGAAATATAAACACAAGGCATTAGTTTCATTGTGTTTCTTTTTCTTTAAATATTTACTTTCTGTGTTTTTCCAGGATATAGTTTTTCATCCCATATGCATAACAAGCTACCTTTCCAAAGGCTGACTTGGGAGGCACACTCAGGGTCACTGGTTTGGTTTCAGTGGTTCTTTGTTGGGATTTAGTATGTTTCATGAGGGAAAAACCTTTCGTTCCCATCCCCAAGCCCCCCATGCCTCACCACTGTATATGATAGCTTTTCTGGCAAAGATTGTTGAGAGTAAAGACTGAAGGGGTTTGCAAAACAGCAGCTCCTTTTTCCTCCTCTTTTGCATGGACTGGAACATCTAGAAAACAGACATGGCTGGACGGAGTGGGAAAGTAGATATATATATTTTCCTCACATCATTGTAATACAGTCCCTTAGGCCTTTGAGGCAGCTTGAGTGTGCTCAGCCCTGTGAAATTTCTGGGCATGGAACAAAATACAGAAACTGGAAAAGGTACCTTCATGAGTATGTTCATTTTCGGTGTTGGCACACACTGTAATCCGTAATTTCTGCACTGTGTATTTTCAGCGCCCTGCACTAGATCGACATCTGCGTGTTTGCAAAGGTGTAATTTGTGATTCTGGAAGTGTCATGAACCATGTGATTTGAAGGCCAAGTGAAGGAAGTGTAAGAGGTGGCAGTCCTACCTATAAGATCAGGAATCCATAGACTGTCCTTTGTAGTCCTGAGGCTCATAGCTTCTGTTACACCTTTCCTTTCCTGAAATGCTTCGTGCTAGGAGGAATGCACCACTTGGTGTGTGAGGGCCTACTCTGCGTTTTCCCTCCTATCCCCCCAAAAGGGGAGGTTGAGAGAGATTGTGAACAGGTTGGGCTTTTGTCAAAATTTAACCATTTTACAATATTTACCCTTTCTTAGAGATTGATCTGTGCTATAACCAGAAAATTAGTTTGAACATCATGAGACAAACCTAAGACAGGTTTACACAAGCTAGCTCTGGTAGTGCTGACAGTGTAACACCATCAGAACCATGTTTGGTGATGATGAATTATTTCAGCAGAAAACTGATGTGACGTGAGACAAGGACCAAGTCCTTGACTGCATTTCCATAGCTTGACATGGAACAATGTAAACGTGCTTCTGGAGATTCTGGATCTATCTGCAAAAGCATCAAATTTGAGATATGCTGCGAATGTCTGTAAAAATAATGGACAATTTAATGACATTTCTAAAGGTTTCTCAGTGTCACAGAGGGGCAAATCTGGGACAAGAGTAGGTGCTGGAAATGGTGAAAGGAGGAACATTCATTCCAACTGGAAAATTATTCCCTACATATTGACAAATCTTTGATTAGCACATTATTCCACAGGGCTAGATGCTTATTGCAGGTTCACTGCAATAAAAATGTCCTTTATATGTATTTTTTTTTCTTTTTTTACTTTCAAGAAGAGTCAAACATCACTTGACAAATGTAGATATTACTCAGTTGAGCAACAAAACGCTGCTTGTGCTGAGACTGGAAAAGATGTGAATGACAAACTCAAGAGAAGTACATTTGTTAATATAAATTTCAGCATTCCTTATCTCATATCTTGCAGAGGGTAAAAAGCTAGTTACAAGAAAGGACTACAAACATACTTAAGTCCATGGAGGGGTGGACACCCCAGCATTGTGGTGGGCACATTGAATGTGGAGAGGAACAGGTGACTCACAGTCATGCCTTCAGGGAAGGGCCAAGGTATCCAGTCTGAAGTGGATTATTGGGCCAGCACCCAAATTCACAGGTTGATCATTTGCTGAAACACTCATTCATAACAGATAAACCCCTCATTCTGTAGTTTCTAGAGAAATACAAAGAAGTTTGGCATTTCAGTGTCTAGGCTCACCATACATTGCCATGCTGACAAATGCCAAATTTTTTCTTTCATTGTATAAATGACTTCAAACCTGTAACATTGAAAACATACAGTAGAAAACTATGTTGAAGAAAAGAATTGAAATACAGGTTAGAATTTTACTGTCACATGGGAAAGACATAAGGAAATAAATAATTCTAAATTCTCTTTTCTTAAAAAGTGAACTCACAGCTTATTTTGAGCTACATGCTGAGCATATGTTAAAATATTTCTGTAGGACTAATTGAATTATTACTCAAACATCTATGGAAGTTGGAACTGTAAATCCAAACCAAAACTCCATTTTAATTTGTGTACAAATGATGCAAGTTTTAGCGTAAATTGAATGATAATTTTTTGCTTTATATGCTGCTGTATTTGGACCATGTGTAGGGAGACTACAGCATCCTAAATATAAACCCTATAGACACTGACAAGAGGAGGGATTGAAGAATGTGTGCCAATAGGCATGAGAGGAGTAATCACTGTCAGGAGAACCAGGAAAAGTTTACAGAACCAGACTCTTCTACTTTTTCCCATAATAAATTGAGTCAATCTCCCAGGCTGCCATCCTTCTTCCATTTTTCTCCATGGGAAATTTTCTCTGGGAAAAAAGGACTTTTCTAAACGCAAATTGTAAAAACCACCTAGAAAATAATTTCACTCAGCCATCACTGACAGGCAGTTGCTTTTCGGGGGGCAGTTCCTGCAGCATTTGTAGGTGCTGTTTGCATGCTGGTGTTGCCAAACCATCTGCATTCTGATACAAGCAGCTTGTGAATGTCAAGCTAATTAGCCAAGGCTAATGTCTGGTTTCCTGTAGAGAGCTTTTGTGGAGTAATTGCTGTCCTCGAGGTCAAACCGGTGTAATTACAGGTCTTTAATTAATCGAGATAAACAGCCTTTGAATCCTTGAAGTGAGTCAGCCAATCACTTTAATGGACTTTTATCTTAACCTACAACAATATGGGGTATTATGACAGGTGATAGAAACGCTTTTATTTGTATGGGATCCAAACAGCAAGAGTTTTCAATAAAGCCATAAAAATTATTAACATCTATTAAAGTCTCTGCCTAGGCTTAAGAACAAATTCATTGTTACATGCTTCTCAGGGTAGACATTCATTTCTAAAAAAAGCAGAAAGTAGGTGTTTTCACAGAATTAAATGCACACAAGCAAGAGGAGCAAGAAGAAAGTATTCTCACCCTAATTTCTCACTCCCTGTGTGGTTTTATTCCTTTACTTTAAGGTAAGATCAAATTGTTCTTTGAAACATACTATTGAGACCATTTAAAAATAACAACCTTCCAAACAGCCCGTTTCTCCTGCTTATGCGTTTTCCTTCCTCTGTGTCCCCTTTGCTCCTCACACCTCTGCTTGAGGCTCAGATATTTTGGTCTGCTATGGGCATGTTGGCAAATGTTTCTCCACCTAACTTCATTATTTCTAAGGTCAATTCTCCGTAGGATTTCCTCCTCAGAAACTTATTTGCTTTATCCTCTTTCCTCGTGCACTTTGGTAAATAAAACGTCTAAAATAATACCCCATTTCATGAGACATAACCACCCTACTTCCAGTATATTGAGGGTCTACTCTGGTGAAGAAAATTAAGTAGGGTGTGGAAGGAAATTAATGGAGGCTTGACCCTTATTATCTTCTGTAGACTTCAGCTTAGCTTTGGAATGCACAACAAATTTAGGTACCATATTTCCCTGATTTAAGTAATCATTGTAGTAATACATTACTAGAAACACATGTAAGTTTAGTTTGTTTTTCTGCAACAGATCAAAACCAATATTTCGAAACAACCTTCAGAGTAGTCCAATCTGGTAGTCGAATTCAAAACACCTAAGAAAAGAATATCCATAGTGCTGCTATCACTTAATTGATTTTTTTTTTTTTAATAACTAATCAATTGAATTTGCACATGCCTGTTTGTTTGCGGTTTTGGGGGAGCAGGGGGTGATTTTTCCTGTTTTTGTTTGGTTGGTGTTTCTTTTTGGGTTTTTTTTTAATAAACTAAGAGTATAACATAATTAGAGCTTTAAGGTAAATTAACAAGTTCTTAAAATACAGCATGATGGACTCTAGAAGGGTAACTCATGACCAATCAATATTCAGTGTCAGAAAGCATTATGTTTCACATAAGGAACTAGTTTGGCAGGATATCGGTAGTCATGTATGTAAAGTGAAAAGAAACAACTCTTCAGTTTTATTAATCTTGCATGTACGACACACTGTGTGAGTCTGCTCTTCTCGCTTTTTGTGACCCTTGACTTGCACTGGGTCCATGTGATACCACGCAGTGCTAACACTGTGCCACTTACCCCAGGTAATGACAGCAAGAAGGACTAGCAAGGGTTAAATGAGCCCTTATTAACCAAGTACCTGCCTGTTTACATCCCTTTTTCCAAAGTCAGAACAAAACTCTGACGTTTTGTCTACACATCTGTAGATAAACGTGTGTGTGTGTGTGTGTGTGTGTGTGTATTCTATACAATATTTTTCTCATTTAATCTCTGCCACTGGAATGTCTGTGCATGAAGGCCTATAGAAAGGCCATGGAGCCCAGCTCAAACACCTCAAGCAATCAAGCAATACAAATACTATTTGCTGTGCTGACACCAAAGGTTCTCTCCACGGAAAGACTCAGGAAGGTGAAGGGGTACGTGAAGCAATAATGGAAGGTGTCCTTGAAGCGCTGAGTTGTTTTGGGTGGGATTGTATCTAACTACAGTCAGGTAAGGCTTATAATGTAGATAACTCCCCATGAGCTAGTCCCTCCAGTCCTTTTATAGCCAATAGCCATCAAGCCAATAGCCTAATATTACCTGCAGAGGGCTGATTTATCCCCCTTATCTGCAAAAGGATGGCAGAGAAAACACTGTCGACATAGATGGGGAAGCCCTACCCCACCTGCACTTGCAACAACAACACATCTTCTCTGACAGTGTTCCATGGCTGTTCTATTCTGTGAGATACTGGGAAGTTCTCTGAACCTACCCTTTGGCAGTACTTCTCATTGCAGTATTCTGGCAGAGTTATGCAGCCTCATGCTGGGAACATATTATATCCACATTACATTAAAGCTGCCTAAAGTTGCCAGCACAGGCTCTGTGTCTTTCTAAATGTGCATTGTTCTACAGCAGCCATCCTGTTCCAGCCTTTCACAAGCTATGTAATGTGGTGACTCTTCTGCTTTCTTTCCCCTTCCCACCCTGTATAAGCTTTCAATCACTGACAATATATTCAAAACAAAAGTATCCAAGAAATTAAAACCAGAATGAAATCCTCAAGGCCAGTATTCAGAACCCAGTTGTAAATGAAACGTCTAGTTGCCTTTAGAGCATTTAAGTGGTGTAATGGTAAACAAGATTTCCCATTTAAAGGCTGATTCATGTGCCAGGGCACACTGGAAGGCACATGCACAGTGACCCAATTTGAGTAGGATGCAAAGTGCTAAAATGCAGTCTTAGACATGTGCAGGAGTTTGGTCCCCTGAGACAAGTTAGTTGGGACTTTTAAAGGAGCAGGGATCTGAGGCAGTTGGCAAAGAGAGAAAACCACACAGCAACATTGATGATAGCAAGAAATGGGCTTGATTATGAAGACCTGCCAAGAGGAATACTTTTGCACACGACAAATCTGATGCAGCCATGGCAGAAATCTTCTCTCGTCCTTCAGTGACAGGGGATGAAGCACTGACCATAGTTAGTGCAATTGTAAAAGCCAAATTAATTCCAGCATTTTCCAGTTTAAAGTCAAATTCCAGGATTATTTCATCCAGAAGCAGCCACAAAGCTCATACAGTGATGGAACGAAGTCTTTGATCTCTACCCATTTGCCTGCTGGCAAAACCAAGAGCCTCACCAATTGTATAGACACATGAATATTGTACAGTTTTGAGAGTTTAGTTTTTAACCTGTGTATGCCAATCCAAAGAAAAACTATGGATCTATGGCTCTCTGGAGAACCCTGGGAAAACACAAAAAAAGTAGATCCACATGCTGGGCAGGTAAGTCTCCAGTGACTTACTGTTATTTATATGATGAGGGTGAGGTTTAATAGTTACAACAACATGTTAGTAGAGGGATGAACTGGAATTCATTCCTTACATCTGTTCTGACTTTTACATCACTGGGAACCTAATATATTCTCTCATTCTCACTTCACACTTTCTAGTCTCCCAAAGGCATAGGGAGACTTTTCCTGCTCCTGGAAATTTGGTGGAAGGTGTTCTATGTGCAAAGTATGATTTATAAAAAAAAAAAAAAGGTGGTGATTCACTTTCTGGAAGAAAAAGTCCTTTTGTTTGGCACTGAAACATTGTCAGAGCAAGGCGTTTATAGGCTGATAGACACTCTAGTCATAACTCACAGTAGAAGAAAATACTAGAAAAATGTTTTTCTAGTATATGGACATTAACACTGAGAGTTCCATTTAAACGATGTGCATATCTACTTGACCTTGCTATTTAGAAAGTGCATTTGAAATTGTCAAATTGAGTCACATTTGCATTTAGCTTTGTAATGTATTAAATACTTGTCTTGTATCAACAATCCATATTAAGGGTATCAACATACCATATCACAAGGATATGAACAATACATATAAGGATATAAGACTGCTTCCCTTTCAGACTGGGATTCTTTAAAGGCATTTGAATTTAGGGTTTTTTAGTCCTTAGTGAAAAGATAGCTCCATCACAAGCCTCTTCCTGCTGATAAGCTAGTCCTTGAATATGTTTTGAGTAAACAGGACACTTTTCTGGATACCAGACTAAAATTTTACTTTGAATATATGGTGAGGGTTGGGAGGTTTGAGGAGAACGGAGTGGTTGGTGTGTTTTTTAGTTTGGTTTTTTTTCTGTTTGGTTGGTTGGTTTGGGGTTTTCATTGATACCGGGTTTATTGTTGCTGTTCTTTTATTTTGCTTTGTATTTTTACTTCTTGTTGTTACTTTTTAAAGCCACGGAATAAAAACATATATCCACAGTTTTGGTTGTGAAATATACATTTGTCGGCAGAAGTATTAACTTACTAACCATAATGCTCAGTGCCTAGTTAACTGTAAGGTCCTCAGTATTTTTCATGAATATCTCTAAGTTCTGAGACAACTTGCTTTGCTCAAAGGTAGTGAGTTGTGAAAATGGTACTTGTTATCTTCCCGGAGTTCGTATTTATTTGGGGAGCTAACACTTAATTTGCGTTTAGTCACACCTGCCAGAATGACCCTCTGAAACTCACACCACCCCAGAACAGTGTGTTTGAAAGCCTTCCAGAGTCTGGCCAAGGACTCCATCAATCATGGGAATGACTGTGTGTTTGGATAAGAGAGCTGTCGGGCTTGCTTAGCCCTTCTGGAACTCCCTTCCCTTCTCTCATCTTAAACCAAAGTCTTTGAAAATGCACCAGCTGTTATTGGGGAGAGGGACCTGAAAAGTATTTTCCAACTGTTGTTTTGAGAATGGGTTAGAGATTGGAACAGCACCATCAATAACGAAACACATGGAAAATAGCCCTGTTTCATAATCAAAAAAGAGGAAAAGAGGCCAGCTATTGAGAATGCTGCAATTAAAAACAAAAGCTGAAACAATAGCTTTGGGCAAATGTGATGTTGTCAGTGAACATCCTGCTTTTCCAGCAGTCCACATGGAGTGGGACAGTAATGAAAAGTCTCAAATCAGAAACAGTGCTGAGCAAAAAGTGCTGCTCCAGCTGGGATAGTCCTGGTCTGCCTCCAGTGGGCAGGCTGGAGCAAGGAGGGGAGGGAGAAGCAGTGTTGACACAGAGACCTTACCATAGCATTTTCACAGTAGCTTGCCATAGGGAAGTGCAAGACAGCTTCCAAGAAATATCTCGCTTCTGGGTGGGCCAGCCTAACACCACACATAGGTTTATTGCATAGGGCTGCAAAGTTCAAAGGAATCTCTGGGAAAAGGGAACTGTGGCTCACAGTGCTGAGCCCAATCTGCTACACCACACATGGCTAAAGTACACACTATCAGTAATCAAGGGAAGGACCTCCCTGAAGCACAAATGGCAGTGGGGTACCCTTCTATAAATATCCTGAGAAATAGCAGAGTTTCCCTTTCCAGTTGCCTGAGTGACTCCACCTCCTTTGATAGCTTGCAAATGTTCCCTAGGTTTTAGTAGTTACCACCGTCGCGTGTGCTGTAGATCAAAAACAAGTGCATGGGAAAAGGCAGCTAAACACAATAGGCATGAATTGAATTGCACGCAGTAGGAACAGTTTGAGAGTTGTGGTTCTGTCCCTTCCATTTTTTCCATCTTTCTAATCCCTTTCCTGTTTCGGTTACGTTCTGATTTCCTATACTCAGAGCAACCTAATGCCAGCTACAGCTCTCAGCCCTGAGGCATTAAAACCATACCCACAAAATGGTAAAGGACAGATCCTGACTGGCCCTTTTTTTTTTTTTGCTGCAAACAGCAGAGAAGTAGAATCTAAGAAGAGCCTCCAAGCCAACTCAATACCACCCGAAAACCACGCTGACATCCAAGCAATCTTTGTAGGTCTGCATATTCAATTCTGAGGTCTGGGTTTGGTTGATGATGATCACAGTCCATATGAGAATTTGCCCTGATACCCTTCCACTAATCATTGGAAAATCTGGTTTAGACTTCACAGGATTCTGTAAACTCAGATCTATTTAAAATTATGCAAAGCACCAATAAAGCATGAAAAATACACACTTGGGTTCTTAAGAAGAAGAAATTGCAAGACTTTCCCGTGAAAAATAGCATTTTTTTTCCATAATATAAAAAGAGGTAGGAAAATTCAGTAATGGTATTGCATCTACAGTATCAATTTTAAATCAGACAGCTCATGTGTTAGGGATCAGAAGAATAAAAAGCAAAATTCCCCCTTGTTTTTCACGTGCCTGGAAGTGGTTCAACTGATGGGTAAAACTCACAAATAGGTGTGGGAACTGGCCTGTGAATACTGGCATTTCCTTATCAGTGTGACTACCTGGAATTTAACATGAAAGAAACACTACTAGAAGTAGTCTTCAAGCCGTACACTTTCCTGAGAGCTGCCATTTACCCGAATGTAAAAGGGACCCACTTGCTGCTGTAAGTGGTATTAGTCATCTTTGACGAGGATTTAAATATTTTCAAAGCCCTGTGACGACTATTAGGAAAGCTTTCATTTTGGGAAAGGCTGGCTATTTCCTCCAGGTTTAAAAGAAGGTACTATATAGCACTGCATGTCATGTAGCTCATCCAGTTCATTTTTAATCGTTTGAGGGATGGACTCAATTTGAAATCACACTGCATTTCTGCCAGGGAAAAAAGGAAAGAGAACACATCTTCATTGAACTGTCCCATAAAAAGCAACAGAGGCTTTTCTGGATTACCCTGTAGTAACAGGGGATTATATTCTTGTTACAGAATAGGAAGAGGCAAGAGTCTTAGGAAAGGTTATTATTGCTCTCCTTACAATCGTATCACCTTACTACAGAACCAAGGTCATACTCAGCACAACAAATCATTTCTGTCATGAGGATTAGGTGAAAGAGTTGGGTGGATTTCTCAGAGCAGGAACTCCTCCACAGGTTTGGTGAACAGGTGGAACCTAAAAGTGCTTTGTCTACATAGACCAAAAATGCAAGCAGAATTTCCTGAAGATACCTTTACTTCTGAAATTTTGAGGACAAGCAGCAGTCACAACCACAACAGCTAGCAAGTGAAATTTTCAGTATTAGTGACAAAAACAGTCCTCTCATGCCCATGTGAAACCTTAGAAGAGCAGAAAAGGTGATTTCAGGCTGACTTTGAGCCTACCTCTGAACCCAAGCTCCAATTTTACCTAAAATATAGTCCTGTACCTACTCCAAGTCTGTCTATTTGGTGCCCATGTCTTCCACATGATATGCACGTGTGGTAGATCATTAGGCAGATGCAGTGATAAAAACAGAGATGTTAAACATCCCTTTCATTTGCTACATCCCACTGAACAATCACAGAGACATATTAAAGTTATTACAGGAGATATTATGTACTTGCACAATAAATGCTACTTACCCAAATTGTAAGTTAAATACTTTTAATCATTACTCTTTGAGCAAGCTTTCTAACAAAGCCAAAGCTTTTTATCATATCCACAAACCTCCTTTCATATTTAGCAGAAAAAAATAAGTGGCAGATGCCAGAGACCACTTCCTAGGAAAACAGTTCACTTTGGCTGTTTTTAACCTCAAGCTATAAAATTAGATGCATGTTTACAATCTCTATCCATTTTCATACTTTATCTATGCCAGAATTATCTGCGCTAATACTGTAATTTAATACGGGTTGTGTGGTTGCCAAAGGGTAATTTTTCAAATACATTCAGAAAACAGCTTTGATAATATGAACACTAACTGCCCAAGTGTTTCCTCTACCTAGTTCACAAAAACTGCAGGCTAACGGGTAAATTAATCGTGACACTTTTATTCCTCCACTACAAGAATGTGATTCTCCTCATATTAGAGTGCACCTTATACACACATTTCACTCAGGTATCCAAGATACAAATTCTTTATTCTCCATTATAGAAATTAACAAAACTTTTAGGCAGGTTTCTCAAAGCATGATGAGCTTCTCTGTGTGTGAAAAAAGTATGATCTACTGAATAGAGCTGAAGTAGAGATAAAAAATATCTTTAAATACTGAAGAGTGCTTAAAATTATGCAATCTATTAGGCTTGCTGAATTTGACAGAAGACTCTCAAAATCAGAGGGTATATAAATGTTTGTTGGATAAGAAACTTACACTTCATACTTAAAATAATGGGTCTCCAAAGCTTCCCAGGCTTTGGTTGCACTTATGCTTTTCAAATAAATTTGACCAGGGTTATTTCTGTTGTATTTTTACTTGAACCATGACCTTTGAAATAAATACTATAAAGGAATTTAAATTCTATAATAATTTCCTCCTGCTTTTATATCACTTCAGTACTTAAAAAGATAGAGTTGATAAAAACATCAAGACCTTCTAAGGTTTCTTGCAGACATACTTTACAGGTTTGATCATCATGTATTTTTCAGGTACAGTTACTTATTCCCTCAATGACTCTGATGTTATCTTCATTCTGTTGTGGACTCTTATCTCTGAGGGATGAAATATCACTTGATCTCCTTGCAAGAATTACATGCTCTGTCTTTCCATTAAGTGAGCCCGATTATGACTTCTACCTTGTGAATGACCTTCTAACATGGAAACAGCATATGGGAAGCAAACGGAATAAAAGGATTTATTTTCAATTAATGCTAATAAAAGAAAAACATTCAATTGCTTTAGTCAACCTGCCTTAACTCTAACTTTACCATCTAGCATGCCTTCTTTCGAAGAAGTCATTGTAGTTAGAAAAATGTAATTTACCTTTGAACAAAAGTATAAATTTATAGAGAAGATTTATTCTTCTCGACCTAGCAACAAAGTCTAGGTCGAGAAGAATCAAACTGCAGAAAACCTGCTTGCTAGGTGTTTGGGTATAGGCATTCTATTATGATGGTACCACTCTGACCGCAGTGTGGATTTCACCAGCATGAGAAAAAGAAAAATGAGCCACACAGCAAACTTACTGTTTTAAAAATTCTTTTCACTTCTGCAATTTATGATCTGTTTAGATATTCAAAATTAATTTATGCTGTTTTATTTTGCCCATGGAACTCTTCTATCTGTTAAAAAAGTGACATTTTCTTCAAACTCTGACAAGAGCACTCCAGAACAGCAATGAGCACTCTGGTTAAAGTGTATTAACACTGGCATTTCAAATGGGTAGTAAAGACAGTAGAGGAAGATGCAGGTTTGATTTGCGGCAGGACACAGGAATCATATGTGGAGTCCAGATATTTCTGGGACAAATGCATAGGGAATAGCACAGGTTCATTCTGTCATTTTGAGGTCAGGTCACTCCCTTCTGCCCATATGCCTCAGTCCTATTTCAGCTCTTCCTTCCCTCGTGCTTTCTGTTTATTATGCTGTTCGCTAGATGACAGGGCTTTAACATATTTTTGGTTTAGTAAAATAAAGAAAATATTATTAAGGAAAGAGGTGTTAACTCCTTTGCTTCCTATGGTCTACAAAAGTAATGTCTCTTTCTAGAGCAAGTCCAAGCACCAGGCTCAGCAAATGGAGCAACTCTTGGGAATTGCCTGGTCTGTGACAGCCTGTGACAGCCTGTCTTTTAGCAGTGTATTATGATTGTAAGAAATCTGAGTTTTTCCATTAAAAGAGGAATGGCGCCTTTTTATCACTTTGATGGGTGTAAGAGACATTTGTCTCTCTTGTAGTCCCTCA
>VWZT01005906.1:54831-87097 GCA_013397055.1 Pachycephala philippinensis | reverse complement strand
AAAAAAAAAAAAAAAGCATAATAGATAGCAAAGCTCTAAAAGTTTTTAAAAATTAGCAAGCAAAAGAAGCATTACTGCAAGCAACCTTAATAAGTAACAAAGTGCTGTTATTCTCACGCTAACAATAATACATGTAAAGACTCCATATTAAAGGTCTCTGCAAAAAATTGTAAAACCCAATGTAATTATGCAACAACAACAAAATAGTTGGGGTGCGAAGGAAGCTTTGGTGGTATGTTTTCATCTTGATTTGTTCTTCGGTTGTGCTACATTTGCACTGTCCTTGCTAAACTTTGTATNNCCTTGCTAAACTTTGTATCTCAGAGTTTCCTTTGTGTTCATTGCTTGCTCACAGCTGTATTTCACAAGTTAACTGGACATGAAACTGAAAGCTGTTCTGCTCTTTGTCCTCCTTCCCATTAGCAGTTTTAATCTCCCTTTGCAGAGGAACTGGAGCCCAAGACAGTGAGTGGACACAGGAGGGCAGCATGGTCAGTTTATCCACCGTGAGTATGGCAGCTTCTCTGAGGGCAAGTTACTCCCCAGGCCAGCCAGAAATCTGCCCTCCACAAGTGTTATTGCTAAGCTGGGAACCAACAAAGAAAGCTTTAGCCAGGTAAAGTATCACAGGATTTGAGGAGGGGCAGGAAGAAAGGCGAACTGTGGCAACTACATAATTATGTGTGTATGTACACGTATGTGCATTTAACAGAGGAAGTGAGACCTGTGTAAGAGATGGATTTAAAATATTGGCAACGTAGCCTTGCTGGGGAACAACAGCTGTAGCAACAAGAGGAACAACAGCAGCCACACTCCACCCTGCATAACGCCTGGGGTGGTCAGTAGTCAGACATTTCTCCTGTTCATCTCACAACAGTGTGACTAAAATATGCAGTGGTAAGAGAGCCCTTTCTACTCCTTGGTGCTTATTATTTGTTGTTCAGTACAGCAAAAGGGGGAGGCAATAACAGCTGCAGGAGCAATTGCTATGTGTTAAGGTGAAACAGAGTTCCTGAGAGATGAGTCCCTATCACTAGGTATGCTATATTGGCTCAACATGGACAAACGTAGGAGTAAAAACCAGGGGCAAATGGGCGTTAAGTATAGAAAGGAGGCCACACTACCAAGACAGCAGTTAAAAAGAAACTGGAGACTCTGCATCACTTCCACACTCCTGGTCTGCTAGGACAGCAGCTACTGAGATCCCTGAGCCACGCCATCTGGAAATGTCAAACAAGTCACACAAAAAATAAACAAGAAATAAAGGACCACCTGCCTTCCTCTGATGCAAGCAGGATCACACAAATTGTCATCTACCTACTTTGGGCAGCTCAGGAAGGAGTACACAGGCATGCTCTAGAACCACTTGTATTTTCAGGTCTTTATTCAAGAAAGTGTACCTTGGTGTCCTGCCTCTCTCTATTTCAGTATGTGCCTCTTCCTCTTCTGTTCCTAGCCTGCAGAGTTCATTTACCATTTTTGCAAGGGTTTCACTTCAGAAGATCACATTATCTCAAAAGTTCAATCCCATTTTTCTTGCGAAGTAAACAGTGTGTACTCTTTCCCACTACGTGATCAGTGGATTTACTGAGGAAAGGGGTGCAGATTATATGCTGATGGACATGACAGACTAAGGAGACTTGGATTTAATCTTGTCCTTTTCATTAGCCTGTCACTGTCAGTCTTAGAAACCCTGGCTGGATGCTTAGGTCTTGCCTTGTGTTCATCTCTTTGTGCAGCAAAGCAGACCTGCACACCTAAACCAGCCTGGTAAGTGTGTGCGTTGCTGGGCACACTTCCCAGCTGTTCTGAAAGCGGGTTTGTGCTCAGTGACCTTCACAAACCACTCCCCAAGACTGTGCTGCAATTGCACCACCTGTATAATGACTTCTTTGTGAACCACCTCAATGTCTACTGTATCACAGATAGGTATTTGTAATATTACAGTCAATTTGTTTTCAGGTGGAATGACTCTGTTAGACAGCATTTCTTCAGAGCATTGATGCATTTATCCTTTTAATCTCTGGAACATATAAGCACAATGAATTGAAAATTTAAAAGATCCCAAAGAGTAATTTTATTAGCTGCTGAAATACCTTAGGGTTCCTGGACTTTGAAATAAGAAAAATGATAATAAGCCTTTCCTGAGAGTGGAATCTTTTCCTGATAGATTTTTTTCTGATGTTAGATTAGATTGTACTGCTTTAGCTTTAGTGGTACATAAATATCTCTTTCTTAGTCTGCCTTTATATGAGAGGACAGTAAATAAAGCTCTCTTTTTGATCTAAGTTACTTGTTGTGTGGTGATGGTTAGCCAGATGATGGCTGTTGTTGAGCAAGCTCAAAAAAAAAATCCAAGTCTGACCTTTCCTCTCATTTAAGAAGCCTAATTTTTTATGGTTGCTGTTATACCCGGAAGGCCTGTAATGAATCACAGAGAGACGGAGGGAAGTGGGGTTGAAGGAATCCCTGACGACTTTCCCTGTGCTTCTTGGTTCTGCCAGTGCTCTGAGCAAAGCCTTTGGGGACGGAACTGTGGTCTATGGTCACCCAACCCTGGTGCCTCTGTACAGGCACTTACGGAGAGCAAAGCGAATGCAACGTTGGGCAGGTCTTCGCTCACACACCCATCTGTGCTCAGCATCAAGGCACTGAATACCTTTTACTTCTGTTGACTTTGAAGCAACTCTAAGACTTTTAAAACAGACTTGAAGGTATATGTAATCACTGTTCCCAACACTGATCAAAATTAGAATTAGCAGGAAGTTATACTGGTAAAATATTGGACCATGGTATTTGGAAAGCTAAAGAACATTCTGGTGGTCTGCAGACCATAATTAAGAAGTCCTAGCTCTTATGGAAATTTTGATAATATCCACAGGATTTTATCACAGGTTTACTGTGATTTGCATTTCAGAAATTTAGAATTTTCAAGACCAGGAGCTAAGGATCGGTTTCATGAGCTGCCTTCCCATGACAACTGGTGGGGAGAAAACTGCCCACCTAGATGAGAGTGGAACATGTGTGGGTTGTTGCCATCTGCAACAACCTGGATGCTCTGGTCACTATTTGTCCTGCCAGCTAGTCAAGCAAAAAAAATTTGCGCAGAGGCAAGAGGCAGAAATTGGTCATCTACAGACTGAACAGTGCTTAGACAAGTCAGCGGGGTCTTAGTCCACTTGTCAGTGGCAGGGAACAGCCTGCCTCGGCATAAACTCAGGAAAGTCCTCAAGCATATGAAGGAACTTTAACACCTGCTTAGTCTCAAGGAAGCTGAAGGAACCATTTACGAGCATAAAGTATGTATGAAAGTCTGCTATTAACCAGTGAGAGTGGAATTTCTAGGATAAAATCCTGTCACTGGACCGTTACACAGAATTGAATACTGGAGGTTCACATTCATATCGATTTTATATTGTTTTATTTTTCAGTCACATATTGTTTCTGACTCTTCAGTGTTACGTTTTAAATCTAGCTTACACTCATTTTCAGCCTTAAATGATACCATTTTTCAGTTGGAGATGTATTTTACATGCCTTTATTTTGTACTTCATTTTTCAAGGCAAGTTAATACTAAATCCTTCAAAGATTTACTCTCCTTCTGAATAAAACATGGTAAAAGTGCAAGTTCTAAATGGTCCCAGATTTGAAACAAGAGCTCACTTCTCTAGCTGAACACCACCTGTGAATCAGTTGCAGGATGAATAGGAATAGGAAAAACATACACAGAAATTACCCTAAGTGCCCTGTACTTCCTCATGTTCTGCAGCTTACTTGGCTGTGCTTTAGCTTTCTCATCTTCTTTGTTAAAGACTTTATTGAAAGCTGCTCTGAGGTTGAGTAAAATCATTTTCCCATCGTTCCAATGATTCCAGCAGGTGCTGGAACACACATAAAGACTGGTAAGAACAGAAATTTTGTCCTTTTTTTTAAAGATAATTATGCAAAGACTGCATAATTTTTATCAAACCAACTGGATTACTGGTATATTTTCAGGTATTTTAAAGCTTGTTTTTTTTAATCTTTTTAGATTTGTTGATGCATTATTTTATCCAGATCCTCGGGATATATGGAACCTCTTTCTTAAAGCCTTGAGAAGCTAAATTGATGAATCAAGTGATATGATTTGTGTCTGGACTACTTAAATAAGACTTTGAAAATTGAAGTGCAGTCACAAGCCTTAAAGAAATAAAAAGAAAAAGAATGTGACTTTCATTATCATAGACTTGCAAACTGTTGATTTATGGCAGTTTCCCAAACTTTCAAGGCTTGATCCATCATCTTTTGATTTTTGGAACTGGCAAAACCTGTAATTTGTTCCCTACGCTGGTGTTGTCTAGTCCTCAGCAGTACTAGGCTTATGTGCTCCCTAACTACTCAATCTAAACAACATCACTCAGAGTCTTTTTTGCTGATATTAAGCACTTGTTTCTCTTCTCATTTTCTCAAAGTGGCTTTCAAACTGGGTACTGAATGCCACCTCCTAGCTCTGTCAAGCGAGCAGTAGAAGCTGTAGGTGCAAAGGTGGTGTACTAATACACATGCAATGCAGAATTAACCAGTGTTAACCAATGCAGTGAACACTTGCAAAAGGAGAAGAAAAAAAACCAAACAACAAAACAAAACTCCAAACAAAAGCCCCCAGTAATTTGCATTAGCCAGCCATTTTATGCTGAAGTGCTGTAAAGGAGAAATGTTATCATGAGACTCCAAGTGCCACCATCTCTTAAAGTCATACATGGAATGCAAAGGTTAAGAGCAGTGGATGGTGACAGGTTACAGATGTACTAATTTGGGTTTATTAAACCACCACAGAGAATCCATACAGGATGTTCAGGGGACAACAGAATCTAGTATCTTATTTCATCATGGATCTACTGCTTGCACCACAGAAATTGGCCAGTTCAGAATATATATTAATTTATCGGCCATGTATCATAGCCATTTAATATTCCCAGTAACATGAAATAGATGAATAGATTGTTATGTTCTCATCGCCCTTATAAAAATTCACCAGAGAAGTAGATGGAGCATGTGTCTTTATGGTTCAGCCAGTAATAGGTTACATATGGAAAGACAAACTGCTTTTATTTTCATGCCTTTCATTAAAATAACGCGATGCTCAGAAATGACATTTAATAAACATCCTAGTCTACGGCTGTGACAATGAGACTTAAAGTCTACCTGTCTTTTTCAGAAGGCTCAGCACATTTTTGCCTCCATCTGCATGGCTGCTGGAAAGGGTGTCTGTTTGCCCTGCCCTGCAGGATGTCACCTCCAGAAGAAGATGACATGTCTACAGCTGTGCTTCCAGCATCAGTGCAGAAATGAGCCAAGCTCCCAGCGTACAACCTCAGCTACCTCACCAGGTGGCCCCGAGCACCTCACAGAAACTTATTCCCATGTTTAAAGGGATCTTTCTTTTTCATAATGATGTGATATATGACCTCAGTGTCTATCCTCAGCCCAGGACTGAGCTTAGGACAGTCTCACAGAGGCAAATACAGCAGGGAGCTCTGTCAGTGGGCACATTAGCACAGAGGATGGGTTTGAGTCTGTAACAAAGAGGCAGCACACCTGGTCTGTGAGACTTCACACACTGTCACAGCAGGTAACTTAAGATCCTCTGGAGCAAAAGCAAGGCAGTCTAACCTTTCCACACTCTCAAACCAGTTAGGAATATTTCAGAGCTGTGGGTATAAAAAATGCATATGGAACAGAGGAAGTGGGCAAGGGAACTGAGAACAAGAGATTAACTGATTAGAAGATTATCGGAAGCAGAGACTCACATGCAAATACTGTTTTTTTGAAAAAAGATTTTGTTAAGGAATTATTCTTTTCTTATAAATGGAAAATGCTTCAAGTTCAAGCCATGCTGAAAAGCATAACCATATGGGACAAGAGCGCAACAGCTGCACTCAAATATTTTCTTAAGAAATGAACATTCATACTCACTCTGTGCTATATCAAAGTAACATTTCTGTATATCAGCTAAATTCACAAATGCTTTTTAAAGGGGGCCATTGTTTGTCCTTTCCAAAGCCATTTTTAGCTGGAGCCATCATTGCTCACTCTTCCTGGTGACACACAGTATGCTGGATCTTCATAAGCAGAGTATAATATCCCTTTTCTGGCAATGAAGGGGATATTGGCCCCTCAATATTGCCTGAAGAAGGAGAAAGTGAGGACTGTGTTCTGGCCACATAACTTCAATATTTATCCATCCTTGAATTAAACATTCAAGTACAACGTGTTAAAAATAAAATGTACAAAATCTTGCTCATAAATACTTTATTTATGGCTTTGAAAATATAAGTTGGAATGTCAAACCGAAACATGTCCCGCACTTACAATCGTAAATTACACAGCACCATAAATTTACTGGACATTTTACAAATACAGATATTTTCCCTGTCCCAAAGAATTTAGGTTTAAATCAGGCATGACAAACAGAAGGCACAGCAGAGGACAACAGCTCGAGACAGGAACAGTGAGAAAAGAGTAAACATTGTCTGAAGTGATGGGTATAAAGGAACTAGAGGGAGAACATGAAGTAAAAGTCTCCTTTCAAGTGCAGAGAGTTTTAATTCCCAAAGAAGGGGAAAATACATCTCTGGAGGTCTTCATTTACATGCTTACTGATAAGTTCACTTGCTGAGTTTTGAAGGTTTGATTGAAACTTGTTTATGTTTTGATTGTTAATAGATTATTATTCTAAGTAGACTTACAGAGGGATGCTGAATTTACAACTGACAGCTTTTGGCATAGTAACAAAGTTAAAAAGCTCAACCAGGGTGGCAGAGGGCTTCGTTTTGCTTTGTGTTCTCAACTGGGAGAGCCTGTGCCAAGCACAGAGAAAGTCACGTCCATGGTGCAGAGCTGATTTCACAGGAAGCATGGAGAGAGTCAGCAGCATGTGCACAAATCTGGCTACATAGGAACCTGGCTGGTGGCAGCCTCGCAGATCTGATTCATTGCAATTTCTGGCTGGCAGAAGATCGGGGTTGATAGCACTGGGCAGTGTGGGTGTGCTGTAGGCTGGGACCTAGCCCTGTAGACCTCAACAGATCTGCAGAGGGCTGCCACTTCCATGGGCCCCTTTTCTATGAGGGACTAGACTGGGCTTTCAGTGAGGCAGCAGATGAAGTTTGCAGTGGGATTCAGCATTCTGGACCTCAGGAAGGTGAACAACAGATACTTGGAGCTCAAGGCTGAACACACTCCATGTGAAGTGCTTTGAAGTAATTTCTTCCTGAAGTATCAGCTAAAAGCACGAGGAACTATACAACTTTTGTTTGTTGGTCTTTTCATCCTGTGCAATAACACATCAATTTCCTCTTCTTAATAAATGCTTGGGACTGGTGAAAAGCCAGAGCTATTACTCCATAACACAGCAGCAGTGTTATAACTAAGGTACCTCATGGGAGACATCGACCAACTGCAGCACCAACTGCAGTTGCACCAAGGCAAGAGGCTACTGTGGACACCTGCAACCCTCATAAAGTGCTTGTGGGAGCTCTGTTACCATCCAACACCACAGCTGATAGCAAGGAATGGTTCACCATAGCACCTGAAATTACTCTAGACATCCACATTTGAGCAGCTGAATTTCTCATATGGTGTCAAACAAAAGCAAAAGAGGGTTTAAACAAAACTCACTATAACATAAGGAACTGGAACGATACTTTGCTTCAGCCAGTATTTCCTGACTACAATGAAGCAGTGACAAATCTAGATGAATTCTCAAGCTGTAAAATGCCTTGTGTATCTACTAGCAGCAGAACCTTTTGGAAAGGTCTCTTGTGCCATTATACCTACGTCAGCTTTAGCCTCATTTTGTTGGTCATTGTCAATATGTAGAGTAGTTGAGTGATGAGAGAGATATAAAGTTGCCAGAAGTGTACAGACCAGTCTGAGCCTTGGTGGTCTGATGTGTCACAGAGGTGCTGGACAGACATGGAGCAGGACACATGATAAGACATTATGTAAAGAGCTCTGGCAATTGATATATTTTCTCAATAGAGAAATCGTTCACCTCTGCTGTCGGACTGCTTTTCACAGGCGGTCAACTAGTCAAAGCTCCCCAAGATGGCTTCTTCTTCCCAGAAGGACGGCTGCTCACTGCTGTCAGTATGCATGGTGGGTCAGGCGTGCTGGTAGTATAGGGGACACTTACCCCTCCTGACGGCAAGGCATAGCCACTGCTCCTGCTGACCTGATTAAACGTCCAAGGCTGAAATATGCGTGTAAAAGGTTCCACTCACGTTGGTGGTTTTATGCAAATACAAATGGTTTCCTTCTGTGAAGAGGGATACATTAGACAATTTCTTTAGATGCATAGATTTCAGTGATACCTTGTGACTTCCAGTGAGAGATCACAGCGATTTTTAGCATATACCTCTTTAAAAAATGACGTCAAGTTTGCAATTACCAGCACAAACACGAGCCCTGGTTGCAGATCCAGGCTACCTTCCCTTTTCTTCATCAACACCTGGTGGATGAAATCATTGTTGTCCTGATTTACTATCTTAATTCAGTACAGAGGTTATGCTAAAAGCTATTTCAATGGTTTATCCCCATCTCTGTCCTTTGTGTTTAGTTCTAACCAGAGGATAGGACAGATGCATTGATCTCTCACTACTGCCTGCTGGGAATGCAAAATACCCTATTTGCTAGAAGTCAGGAGGCCAAAACATCATGGCCCCACAAATATGAGTTTGCACAGAACTCTGGTTATCATTTTGTAATTGCTGGATCCAGGTGCTGGCTCCCAAAGAGATGCACCAAGGTGCCCCCGAGCAAATCAAGGAAGAACTATGCTTTACAGGAAATTCTCATCATGAATTGTACAACAAAACGTGAAAATCTATCATGGACAACTAAATTGCTATTCCAGAGATTTTTCAAAGTTTAGCAGTTACAATAGCTTTGTTTTACCTGTGACAATGTTGGTGCTACCTACAACAAGTCTAATACTGGTTCTACTGAGGAACACGCAGGTTAGAAAAGGCCACTGCTCCCTGATGTGAAGAAGTGCTGAAGCAGATGTCTGATCAGCCAGCAATGCCACAGAAACTGCCTAGAACTCATCAATTTGGTTTTGCAAACTGAAGTGAAGGAGGAAATCCAAACAAAATCTGTTAATATGCTAAATCTTGATCTATACACTTGAATATCTGGACTTAGCACAACAGTGCTGGCTGAGGCTACCAGAACAGCTCTTGACCTCCTGGAGACGGTAGCAAGGAACTGCTTCCATTAGGTCACAACTGTAACATAAGTGCTGATGTCCCCACTTAGATGAGTTAAAAATATCCAGTTTGTCAGAATGAGAAAGCTTTATGGGAATGGGTTTGCTTCCACAAATTCATCAGGAAGTGTTTGGAATACACAACTTTTATTTCTCCACTTCAGTTAACCTTTAGCTGCTCAGACTGTGACAAAGTTTACGTAACACTGTAATTTATATAGAGACAATGCCAAATAGTCACATACTATGAACATTATGTATAATATAGACCAATTTTCAAAGTTCCATAGAACTACAACACTAAAACTGAAACAATTTTTTTAATATTACCACAGTAATCAAATCCTGTCAGACTTTTGTTTAATGGGAACATGTTAGCATTTTATTCTGTTTTGGAATAAGCTTTGTCTGAAACCAATGGAATTTCCTTTAGAACAGAAATCCCAGTTACCAACCATTTTTGTTCCCATTGTTCTTGCATCCCAGATCCCAGCACCCAGAGGCTAAACTTCTTTTCCAGTGTATGTCCTTGTCCCACCTCCCCATGCTCACAAGTCCTGCTGTGTAAGGTCCCACAGGCTCTCTTTTTGAGAAACAGCCTCTGCAGACAGCATGGGCCCGCAGCCCGCTCTTTGGAGAGCAATTGCATTGTGTTAGGTTCCTGTGCCTAGGGCTCTTTGTCAAACAGTCTCTTGCAGCACAAACATTAACCATCTAGCACCATTTATTCCAAGGAGAGTCCCTGTGGACTACATTACCCAGCATCCTTGATAGGGGAGTTGATGAATAGTTAATTAGTGAAGAATAAATCATGATCAGTCCCTGAGTTCATCAAAGTCTTCTTTCTTGCATAAAAACTACTGGCCAGGTGCACACAATGGGTGATAGGGACACTACATTAAAATGTAAACCAGAAATAGTTGCACTTAAATCCATGTCCATAACAAGTAAAAAATTCAGACCCAGTCTTTCTGTTCACATCCATGTCCCCAGTCAGAACATGAAAAAACTTACTTTTGCTCTGTTCTTTTACAAATTAAAAAAAAAAAAAAATTAAAAAAAAAAGGCAATCGTTGTAAAATTCAAGTAAAATTAAACCAAATTCTGTAAACAAAACACCCAAGGAGATCAATCAAAGTTAGCCCCAATAGTATAATGGAAGGCAGTGGATAAAGGCAGATGACTTGACAGATGCTGTAGCAAGACACCCATATTGATTCCATCACAAGCACAGGTGGAGGGATGCCAGCTTCCTCACTGCAGCTGGAGGTGATGGCAACTCTCTGGTTCTTCTCTAGGTAGCCACAGCGCTGACCGGCAGCTTGGCATTTGCACCCTCTGCTACCAGTTCTTTCAGATCAGTGCTGCTGCTTTCACGGCTGACAGCAGGCATCCAGCTTCAGAGAGCGATCGCTATACTTTAAAAAAGCTTCCTTAAAGTTTACAATGGTGGAGATGTCACAAAACATTTGGCTTTTGATGTGAAGCAGTGTAAATGCTGTAATCATATTTACAGGACATGGTTGATAACATGCTGCACATGAACTCCTTCCTTTAAACTTTCCCATAAAACACATTCATCTGCCATTTCCCAATCTCAACTACCAAAGCACTGAAGTGAAAAAAGAAAAATGAAATACGTTCAAGTAGGACCTAAATGACTGTTTAGGAGCAGAAGATGAAAGCGCAGCTCCAGATTTTAGTTTGCTGAATTATTATACTCTTATTTGAAAAGTCTGGGTGAAATTGAGGTTTTGGAGGGTTTTTTTCTTTGTTTCACTGAACAAACTAGACTCACACCCCATATACAATTAACGTGAGATCCCAATGAATACAAAGTCCAAGATGATTACGAGTTCAATTAATGTTTTTTTTTAGCAGTGTAATCTCGCTGATACAGAAGGCTACTCCTGAGCTCCAGTGCTGTACAGGGATCTATGCGAGATGCTGTGGAGAAGGCTTTGGACTTTTTGAGCTGCTTTGCTTCCTGACAATACTCTCCTATTAGCTACAAATCACGGAAAATCACCCTAAGTCACTGCTAGGTAGCAGCCAGCGCTGCAGGCAGGGAATCAGGGAGTGGTCTGTTACCATTCTGTCTCTGGAGCTGGGAGGTGATAATCACGGGCTAATCACAAATGGTGGCAGGGAGTAGCCCTGTAAGATACTAAACATTTCCACTGCAGCTGCAGGCACCGCAGTCCTAGTCTGGGAAGGGAACATTTTACAACTAAGTCAATCAGTTATGCTCACTCGTCTTGCTTGAAACCCCCCTTCAACACCATACAGGCGAAGTCTGACTCTTGTAGAAGACATGAATTTGACCAGGTCACACAACAGGAAACGCATTAAGTTCTTGTAACTGGAATGTGATGGAACAATTAAACCAACAGTAAAAATGCAAATTTGTCATAGTGAACGAAGAACAAGGTAAATGAACCCAGATGGAATGGAACATCTTAAAACACATTCGTGTTGCATTAGAATTTCACAGGATTTTGAGATTAAGGCAACCAAGTAGCATATATTAGAAAACTCCAGATGCAAAAGAAACAAATTCAGTTTTTGTGTCATAGAGAAATGTATTCTTTTGCTATAGCATGTTTGAATCTACAGCAAAGAAAGTCTGAAACATGCTGTAAACCTCTGGGCAAATGGTAGATAAAGTTGAAGCAAAATCATCCTCCCAAAATCTGGCATGTGGTAAAGCTGTGCTGTACTAACTTGAGATTATTTTGTGTAGCAGAAGGACATCCCATCCTGTAGATGTTCAGATAAAAAATGTTTTCAAAGCACTTTGAAGATGAGGCACATAAATACAAGGTTTCATTATTAGATATTAGGAAGAGTAATAAAAATAAATACAGTTGATACTAAAGAACATCTGAAGGCTCTTTCATGAGACACAACATAGAGGTCTTTTCAAAGCAGTGATTTATTTTTTCACATTACTTCTTTTCATTAGCAGAGTTCACAAATTAATTTGAAAACTTCTGTTTCATTCAATCTAGCAGTGTCAAACATTTTTGCCAAAGAAAGACACAACTACTCAGACAGTGTAAAGAAGCTTATAAAAAACTAGTAAATGGAGAAGTTCATTCAACAACAAGCAGCACTGATTGGATCCAGAGCCCCAATAAAAATGGATAGCCAATATACACCCTCACCTTAAACCATCTCAAATACCACACAAAGGAAGGGGGACAAAGAAGCAAAAGAGCATAATGTAGAAAAACAAAATGAAAGCCATACACTCAACATCTCAGTTTCGAACACTTGTGTAAAAACATCTGGAAACTGCAAATCCTGAAGAACCCAGCAGTCCCCTGGTCTAATGTTTCACCCAAGGACACCATATTTGGTTTCTATGAACTAGATAAAGAACAGGCATAAAACGAAGCATAGAATGCCAAATACAGCACATGCATGTGCTAGAGATTTGTTGGCTTCATTACAAATCAATCTATTTCCTGTGTAATCAATGAGAAATGTCCTACTGACTTGGGCTGTGACAGCAATACTACAAAATTCCTTTGTTTTATGGATAGATATTTGGAAGAGGATCTTATACCCTGAGGCTTACATCCATAAGTGTGACCTTTCAGCCACATCCCTACAGTTACTGTAAACATATACTGTATCTAGACAGCCTCTTATTTTTTGCAGTGGTGATTATATGTAATGACAATTTTGATAGGTATATCTTCAAGAAGGGAAATTCCAGTAAGGTCATACTGGTGCCTTTAAAGTAAGAAATACACTGAAAGATAGCCATTAAAATTTTATGAGGCTTCCTTTACTGTTAGAAGACAAAGCCCTGTAGTATTTGATAGACCTAAAGTGAGACACAAAGCAAATTTAAGTACCACCTACACGAAAAGATGAGAATGAAACTCATACTGTGTTGGGAAAAGAATGTACTGTCTTGTGCTTTGTACGAGGCAATTTTTGTGAATACTAATATTATCAGAGAAATCCCTTCACTGAAACACCAGACGGGACATCCTCAGAAAGAAGGATAGTGCAGTGACTAAGGAGGTAGAAACAAAGACGATGCCAAATAATTCTCAGCTGGATCATAGAGTCATAGAATAAGCTGAGCTGGAAGGGACCCATAAGGATCATTGAGTCCAGTTCCTGGCCCTGTACAGCATCATCCCCAAGAGTCACACCATGTGCCTGAGAGCATTGTCCAAATGCTCTTTGTAAGGCTGGTGCTGTGACCACTTCCTTGGGGAGCCTGTTCCAGTGCCCAACTACCCTCTGGGTGAAAAGCCTTTTTCCATAACTGACCACATACAGAAGTGAGAACCAGAGCAGGTAAGGACAGGACAATCCTACAGCACACAAAGACCTAGATTTTCTTTCCGATTCTGGAGAGAGGGTGGGTATTTTGTGGACAAACAAATACTTATTTCTCTGGTTTAGACATAAAAGATGGCATGATGTAGAAAAACCACAAGCAGTTTTCTAGTAAAAGAGAAGTCCAGAAATATAAAGAATATTTTAGGAAACTCCAATTAGGGTTAGGACCGTAAGAATGATGAAAAGAAAAGCTATTAGGAATGCATGATTTTGTGTATGCGGTGCACACATGTAGGACTAAAAATCCTCAACGAAGTCACAGATTCAATTCTTTAAAATGAAGAATACCAGAACATGGGGTCACTTGTGTATGTGCCTTAGGATACAGCGAGGGCTTACAGACCAGGCTGCTAGTCATCGCTGCATCCCATCCCCACTGTTCAGCATGTGTCTTCTGCACAATTCAGAGACAACTTTGAAGACAGAAATGTGGAGTTGCTTGCATGTCTCTCTGTTTTACTTCTCATTATAATACTTGAGTGCTTCACAGACCGCATTTATAACAAACCTATGAAGTGAGGGACTACTATAAGAGATGGAAATTGAAGCACAGCAGATTAATGTCCCCTTCAGGGCATCTAAAGTGAGGTTCCTAGATTTTTTTTCCCCAACTTTTTGGAATTAGCAGGCATTTTACATTTCCCAGACAACCCTTCCATCGAATTTCATGGCTCTTGTGAGTGCTCTGCTGTTCTGCAGTAAGCAATAAGCTGCTAAATTCTTGACAGTATGATGCACATTAAAAGTGTTAAGAGAGCGAGAATTCAGTTGTCAGTGACAGCATTTTATCATCTGACCTCTTCCTGAATCAGTAAACATCTTCCAGTTTCCTCAACAGTGTGGGCTGAAAAAAAACCCCTGCAGATAACAAAGTATTCCATTAATGACTCCAGCCCCTTGTGTTACTGCATTCAGTGTGCTGAACTGGCCCCCTCAGATGGTTGCCAGAAAAAATCTCCAATGGAAACTGAAAGCAGCAGTTTTCTCCCAATATTCGAACGAGCTTCTTCCCTTTCTTGGAAAATTTCTAAAATCTCACTGAGGAAAAACTATCCAGTCATGAAAGGTGTACTCTGTCTTAGAGTTCCCATTGGAAATGCTATTTGGCGATTTCAAACCCAAGCAATGCAGTGGGACGGAGTCTGGAAAATACAAAGCCATCACAGATCCCTGTACTCTTGTTTTCCAAACACAAAACAAACAAACAAACAAACAAAAGTTTACCGGTTTAGTGGAAGTCAGTTCTTTTTGGTTTTGACACTGTAGACCAATGAATAAGAATGGTGAATGGGATGGTTCTACACATACCTTGTGTTCTTGATTCAGCAAAATAACATGGAAATATTGGTTGGCTTTCAGATACTAAGATTTGGTAATTATAATGAAGGCTATTTATGCACACATTGCTCTGGCTGACCTTTATACAGAACATATATTTAAACTTTGTATAAAGCACGGTGAAGGCTCTTTAACATACCTGTACTGTACTATGCTTAATGACCTAATGTAAAGCAAAGAAAATTCAATGGTTGTGAAAGAAGCTAATAGTCCCTTCTGGTTTTAAACTCTTATGAATCTATAAGAAGATACTAAAAAGTTACAGGGGCATTTTCCCTTCTAGTGGTATATAAGTATCTGGTTACATCTTTCAGAGATTTCTGATTCAGCAGCTTCCCAATAACCTGATGTTAATTGAAGCATAGAAGATACAATTCATAGCAACAATCACCTGAAAAAACAAATGAGCTACTCTAACTTGTTTTCAACTACAGAATGCTATGAGCAGTCGTTCCTGTATATGAGTCAATCCTTTTGCCATAACTGTTCAGTCAGTGTGGGATTGTATTAGATCTCACCCTATCTTACCAGACTATGACACAAAATAACTTTTGCCAGCTCCTTGTCACTACTGCTACTTCCTTCTTCCACTGGCAAATAACCAACACTTGTAACTTGACAGCTTGAAATTAGTATCATAATAGCTGGTACCATAAATGACCACATTTTCTGTCATTCTCATAAGATCTTCCCATGTACTCCTACAGCAAGACTTAGAAATTGGTTATTTGCAATACGAGAAAATAATTTCCTACCCAGCAGCCTTTAACAGCTGCTAAGTTCCTCTGTCAAGCACTGTGACATTTTGCTGATGTGGAAGGCTGAAATGCAAGGAGTGGAAGGACCTTCCTGCACATGGTATGAATTTAATCCACGTGGATATATCTACAATGGGCTTCTCAGACTTCCCAGAAGTTTCGATCCAACAGTGACACAACTGAAACTGAAGCTCCACTTTTATTTAGGCAGGAATTATTTTTTGTCCTCTTTCTTTCTATGTCCTCAGGCACTTTGGCCATATTCACTAACACTGCATGCCTGCTACAGCCTCCAAATTCAAGAGCATAATGAGTGATTCAGACCAAACCTTGAGTGGGGAAGGTGGTGAGATTCAGCACATAATATAGGTTCCGCAGTAAGCTGCCTGGATATTCTGTACTTCTGCAAATCAGACGAATATCCTTTTTCTGCTCTCTGCCAAAGAACTGAACACTCCTGTACTTCACAAGGCAGAGTTTTAGTGTCAGCTTTTTATAACTACATGAGAACTTCACTGTAATAACACCCAAGAGAAAGAGACGGATTTCCTCTGTTTAAGTTGCTCATAGCATCTAGATTTTTTGCATATTCATCCCTCTAGGTCATCTGTGACAGTCTAGCTGTGAAGCTGAAGGAAACATGCAGGTTAAATCAAGCTCTGTTTTAACTCTCATTTAGTATGTTGATTACTGTTGTGTCACATAGCAGCTGCAGAATTGCAACATTTTCAGCCAGTTCTGTGTTGTTATCTACAATCTGATGAATACAGAACACCCTGGCATTTTATTCCTGAAAGGCCCACACTGACCTGTGTATTTTTTGAATATGTTTAAATTTCCAGCAGTTTCTTCAAGGTTTGTTCAAACCAATAAGCATTTGCATTTGAGGCTGTTTCCCACAACAAAAGGACAGAGTTTCTGAATGTGGTCTTTGTGCTTTCTCTTTGACCCCAGTTATTTGCTGCACAGATGACACGTCACTGCTGCAGTTCCCTGCCTGTAGTTACCATCGCCAGCAATTGAGTAATTTCCAGCATACATTTTAGGGCCACGTCAGGCTTTTTGATTGCCTCCTTTCATACACCACACACTAACCAAGGCTGCAAAACAACGTTGAAACTCTGCAGCTCTACACAGCTCTTAACATTCTTAATTGGATCAAACAACCAGAATTTCCTTTGTTTCATTTGTTCTCCATTTGGAAACACATTTTTTACTAATAGGACATGCAAACTACATATGTGCCCCATGAACTTTGACAGTTGTTCTAACTAAATACAAGTCCACATGAAGATCGGGTTTATACAGACTAACTTGTCTGGCTTCTCAAGTGGCACGCAGCAAGCAGCAGTATTTATTCAGATAATTTTAAAACTTTCCACCAAATGTTTACCTGTCACGCCAGTACATTGCACTCTTTTGACGTAATAGTTTCCTGTATACATTGAAGAGTATATGTAAGTTTTGATAAGGAACTCAGTTTGTTGAACTTTGATGACATAGCTGCAGAACAACAACACAGAGCAGGAACAAGAGGAAATCTTTTTACAGAAGACAGGTACACTGGTGCAGAATCTTTTGGTTTTCCACACAAGACTAAAAGGCAAAACTATTTGTGTTGTAGATTACAGCCACAGATCTTGGTTATTACAGCATTTTGCTTCCTTCATTATTTTATTTTTTATTTATTTTATTTCCTTCACTTCTTCCACTAACGCTAAAGCAAATCCCATGACAGATGTGTATCCTGCCACAGTAAGGCCTTACTGGACATTTCACTGCCAATAATATTTGCCATAGTTGTTTTAATGGTGCAAAGGACTTTGTGAGAGAAACCAGCCAACACGTATGTCAACCTAAACATTAAAATAGCATTTTAATGCTATCAGGGTGACATCAGGATGATCTCTAGACAAGGTTCCTCCCTACACTGAAAGTTTCTGATAGTCACCTCAAAGAGAAAAGGAGGAGTTAATAGAAACGTATCCTACAATTATCATATCACTAGGCACAGATGAATTAAAAATTACGTTGCATTGGGGTCCAGCAAACCCACCTCATTCCAAGTGGACAACTGCCAATAAGCTGGTAATGGGAATAACCTGAGGAGAAAAGAAACATTTCAGCTGGGTGAGAGTGGCCATAGTGAATGGAGGCAAAGGGCCAGGACAGAGCTGAAGACCTGAAGGATGTATGCTGTTGGATAAAGGGTATAAATAATAATTTGAAACAATAACTCAGGCCTTCACACAGATGTACCAAAATGCCTGTTATACTCTGAAGTTACAGAGAGGTACACTTTTCAGCATCAAGAATATATGTACTTAACATTAACAACATTTCCTGAAAGCAGTTACTGCTTACAGATCATCATCTGCTCTCTGCAGTAAATTTACATCTTTTCTGTTCAATGTTTTTTTCAGATTTAATACACATATCTTGAAAAATATGAAGATAGAGTCTGGGAATGAGTTGGAGATACAGCAAATCCTTGCAGTGAGTAAAGAAGAAAGCAGAAAAAGCCAAGGAAGATCTGCTGGCTATTGCGAATTTCAAAGTAATGACTTTATTCTTTTTACAATGCAGTTATTATTTTCAGTAAACATGACAGGATTCATGAGAAGAATTCTTAGCAGTTAAGAGCTTTTAAATTATACATAAATGTTATACACAAAATGCTGTCTTATCTTTTCTGCATTCCTCTCTCTCACTTTCCCCTTTGGCACATTTTCCTCAGAGCTTCTCACTTCAGTGGTTGAGAGGTGTTTATGACCAGGATCTTCTACCCTTATTTATTAAGCAGAAGAAACATACCTCACATGTATCACGCAGAGAGAAGGAAAATCATGTAGGTTAAAACAGAAAGTGTTTCCAAAGAGCTACGAAGCCTCATTACTTTAAGGCCTTGCCAAATAGAAAAGAACTACCTGACAAGAAGATTGAAGAGCAGGCGGTATTGCTTAAAATCCCTTGGTTACTGCTTCAGCCTGTATAAATTATCCCTCTAGAGGCCAGCAGAGTATCAAAAAACAGTTACCATGAAGTAGACCATAATATTACTATAGACCCAAATCTTGCCCAAACTATTAACATTAAAAACTTCTTCCAGCTGTCCAAAGGCTGCTTTTTCAATGAGACTGAACTGTCCTGCAACTACAGCGGCAATATAAAAAAGCATTTCACAGCATTACCATAGATCTAGATTCCTTAATGTGGTGTCAGGGATATAAGAGAGTGCTCATGAAAACAGATCTATTGCCTTCATTCATATAAGGAAGATCTCATTTAAGCAGTGTGTTAGAGATTAGAGCATACTTAGGAGAAGCAGCGTTTATTGTGGTCAGAGACAGGAATAGGACTCTAACATACTCCAGCACTGATTTGCTGTCTGAACTTCGTGTCTTAGTTTTACCATCTGTAAAACAGATACTGTAACACTTAAAATGCAAAGCTGACCTGGGAGAAATGCCTCCTGCCTCACATAAGTAAGTGATGGGAACATTAATTACTGCAATCAATTACATGGAAAAGCCTCAATTAAAAGTGCAATGGGAATGCAAAGGAGTGAGAGATCTGAGAAATGAAACAGGTATATGCATGCCTTAGTACTTTTTTCTAATGAGTGCACTGATCTAATGTTTTCACTTTGAGTGGGTCTTACTCTAAGGCATGTTCCTGCAGCCCTCACACAGTCACATTCCCACAGAAGTTTGCTTGAGGAAAGCCTCAGGATTTGACTTCGTGTGTTTTCTCTTGGTGCCAGGAACTATTATCCTTTTAATTAGTAGGTCCATTTCTTTGATAACTGTTTAAGTGGCTTCACTGCAATTTCATCTCTTTAGCTGTCATCCAGCACCTGGGAGGTAAAGAAAAAGGAAGCAAGCACTGAATTTTTCCATAATTTCTGCTGAGGGATACTTCTGAGACACTGTACTTTTGTGGGTGGGCGGATGGATGGATAGACAGACGGAAAAGGGAGTTTCCTTTATGGGATTCCAATAATTGGTATGTGGTTTACATTCCATTCATCTGAAGGACTCTTATTTTAATCAGAAACAGACTCCGGCTACTAAACTACCTCCGGTGTTCAAAACCTATCCATGCTTTCAGCTGGTGACTTTTCTCACATGCATCTTTTCTTTGACACCCACAGGCCCCAAAGAGTAATGTGGTCATTTACCACCAAGAACTCAGCATCAGGTCCTATAATAGGAGTTGGTTCAGAGCCCTCGTCCAGACAGAGAGAGGTTTTCTGTTTGTTAGCTTCTCGAGCAGAAGCTCTTCAAAGCGTGGTATTCGAAACTGGCACTGATTTCTCTAAGTGGGTTTTGGGTTTGGTGGGTTTATTTCCTAGGCTCATCCAACTCTGGGAAAGCCTTGTCTGGACAGTGTTGTGGAAGTCTGGCAGCACAGCTTCGTCTTAGTAGCCAGACACTAATGCAGACAACTGCTGAGAAAAGCCCTATATTCAGCAGCTGGACTCGCTGCTGTGCTTTAAGCACAAAGGAATGAAAGGCTGACACCTTGTCCAGAACTAGTCAGACTAAATAAACAACAATAGAGCAAATTTCAGCTTTGGGGCCGGTGAAAATGTGAAAATATTCAGCATCAATTGCTGTCATCCAAGGACAGGGAAAACAAAATGATTTGCAGTGAATTAGTATTCTGTTATTCAAATATCTCTGAACCTTTTGTGATAGGTCCCTAGTAAACCCTAAAAATTTCTTCAAATGCCACCTTTCCCAGTCAGCTAAACTTGTTTCACTGGCCAGATTTGTTTACCCTTAACTTCTAGTTATGGATGCCCTAACAAATTCATCTTTTCAGTGTCTATCTTGTCAAACCTGTCCACACAGTAACTGCACATGCTTTAGGGATTTCCGTGCCATTCATTCTTGAATGTGCTCCGTGTCACAACTCCCTCCAGTGCCGACTGTTCAGCAGATCTGTTGAGCAGCACAGCAGGCAACTCCTGCAGGCAGATCACACACTACATAATCTAAGAAAGGAAGAACATTTTCACAGCTCAGGTCTATGTCAACCTGGGTCCATCACAGAGTTTTTGCACATTAAGTTTGCCCACCTTGTGCCTCACCTCCCCTGTGGGAAGGGAAACAATGCAGATCTGCCATCAAATTGAAGGGTAAGCCTGCCCCCTCTTTCCCACACTGAAGATGTGATGGAGACCACCTGTGGCAGTGGCCTGTGAACACAGACAAGAGCTGCACAGAGGCTCCAGTTCTTTCGGGATCCATGCATCCTGAAAAGACAACAAGCAACATGGCTTCGCAATTCATCCGTCTTTGGCCCGCACTAGGCAAGTAAGAGTTGCTAATGTCATGAAGGAAACAAAATGGTCAAATACCTCTTGCTTCTTCCTTGTGATTCAACAGCCTCTTGGCAACGTTCATCTCTCTGCTGTTTATTCAGAACAGTGAGACCCTTGGGACCTAATTTTACATTGGCACTGGGAGGTGAGAAGTATTTGAAGTTGCATTCTGGGTTGCAAAGGTTTCAGCAAAACCCTCATCTATAACCTGATGATTTCGTCTCTCATGCCACAAGGAAGAATCTCACTCCTTGGGCAAAGGCCTTTAGCCCTGCACTCTGCTAGATCTCTGAGAGGTGTGGACCGAGGCCGTGCTACCCAGGGCAAGGACACCATTGTTGCATACCTGTCACAGAATGCTTTCATCAAACCACACTTTGCCCTGACTAGGCTTTCACAGATCCTGATCTCTCAGGATACAAGACTTTTTTCTGAGATTCACTTTGAAAGAGATTCTTTTATCTTGATTTAATTCAGAGCTATAATGAAGTGAATCCTGTAAATACATGGATCGGGCAATTGTGGAGCTGGCTACATTGCTCGTTTGGAGTCAATGTATCAAGATCAGAGATACTCTGATCAGTGAGTACTGGATTGAAAACAGGATTTGGAGTACTCAATCCTATTCTGTCCAAATAATTTCAAATTGAATGAGTAGTAACATTTTGTTTGTTTGTTGTATTTTCCTTCTGCCATGAAATAAACCATCATTTATTTTGGATAGTGAGGTTTATCACGGAGCTAGACAATAATGCTTTGCTGCTGGACATTCATAGTATTCCAGGGTAGAGCCATTTTGGACACCAAAACAGCTTGATACAAAGATTCTTTGGATTCATCTTTTTGGGGGTTACTATAATAATTTTACACCACTTTTGATTAAAGGAAGGTGAAATGCTGAATAAACTGTGACCAGCAGACCACAGGAAACTCCTAGCAGCACAGGCAGTTCATTTAATCATTCCCTAGTGTTCTTCCTGGACTGACCAGAAAGCACCTTCACACACCAGCAACTATAATGCAGCCTTTAATGTTAATTAATGTATGACTGCTTAAACTGGTTTTTTTCCCCCCTTCTCTTCCCTTGGCTGGCCACAACTGTTCAAGTGTTGCTGAAGGTTATTCTGCTTAAGTATTAAAAAATGCTTAACTAAATAAGTTAGCTTATTTGCTTTTGCTGATAGTAGCAGTCCACCCACAGAGCCCTTTCAAATCTCTTCAGTGTTTTGGAAACTGGATAAGGGACTTATTCAGTGACGTGCAAGTTTGTCTGAGCCAGGAATGAAGCGTGCATTTCATGAAATGAGAAATAACCTCAGACCACACACACAGTGTAATTTCTGAACTCCGGTTTGGGCTCTCTTCCCCTCATCCCTGTGCACACATACACACACCCCTGATAAAAAACCAGATGATGACTGACATCCCTAAATCCTTTAAGCATTCTTTTACAGCTAAGAGCAGAGGGAGGTTTTCAGAGCTTAGGTGGCTCATTATTAGTAACACGCTGATGAAAAAAATGGATTACTACGGTATGTGCATACCATGCCAAAGAGAAATAGCAAAAAGTCTGTGCCATCTAAATACTTTCAAGAGGAGAAACTGCTGATGCAAACATATTAAAGCTATTTTTACTGCATAGGGAGATGAGGAGAAGTCCTTCCCACAATTTTCCTAGAGACTAATGTTGGTTCTGTCACTACTTGTTTAGTTAGGCTAAAATCACTAAGCGTTTCAAATATTATTTTCCATTATAATCCAGAGAAGTAAAACAGGGAGATAAGTTTATTGCATGTTAAAAAATCACACCCTTTCCTCTCCTAGCCAGAGGAACTATACTGTTTGGCTGTTGAGAACAAACTATACACAGAAGAGGCAAAGGGCAAACTTTTCCACAGGTGTTACTCCATGGCTTCAATATCCCCTCCTAAGCTCAATTCTTCACAGCTTTACACCAAATGAGTACATTTAAATAATGACACAGCAGCCAGACCCCTGGTCAGCTCTCCTTAAACATTTCCATTATGCTGGACTAAAAGAAGTACCTTTATTGTCTTCAACAAATAAGGAGCTCTCCTGCATTACAATCGTAGTACCACTGTTGAACTGCCCCTGCAAAGCTTAAAATGGACAAGCAAAGGTGCTTACAGACTGACTCCTGTGCCTCTTCCGTTGCTTTGTACCAGATCAGTAATACCATCACACAACTGAGCCATTGGTATCATCTGCTTATGCATACAAATGTACATCTATACTCAGATCCCTATACTCAGGACCCTAATTCAGTTCATAACTTTGTCAAACTCTAAGTGCTCAAGCTTAAATTTTTCCTGCTGCGTGTCTCCATCAGGCTGAATTTTTCTCATAAGTTTCAACTAAAACAGCTGTTCTGAAAAGAGGACTAAAAGGGATCAATCTCACTTTCCCTCATGTTTTTTCTACAGCCATTTCATTGAGAATCTGTTTTGTCTGCATGTTTAGGAAGAGATACTGTGGGTGGCATGAGGGGTTACCTTACTGTAAGCAATCATGCACAGTACTAGCTTTCTGAAAACCTGCCACATTTTGGCCAAGTTCTAAACACTGTGGTTTACCCATGCTCCATACAAATCTCCTAGAAAGAAGCACCATTATTTTCTGAGTACGCTACTAAAACAGATGACTACCTTGATCTCATACACTTTCTCTACCACCGACTATGTGCACAACCAGAAGAAGTGACTGATTCCACAATTACAAAGGATTTATAGAGCATTTTGGGTCTTTTCATGCAATTTACGGTACTGGCCTCCAGAAGCTGCCGTGGCACCAGAACTGAGAGCTGAGAAATCCTGCCCGTTGTTTCATCAATACTCATTGATGATGCCCATGCAGTACACTTGAGGAAGCGCATTAGCTTGGAAACAAGCCGAAGAGCTTGGGCTAACAAGAAAGAAATAGAAAAGCAGAGCAGACTTCAAGAGACAGATGCAACATAGCCAGGGCATAATGATCCATTGTGTTAAATACACAAACACTGGCTCCAGACTGCAGAATAGAACCAAGATTTCACAGATGCCTGCACTCTTTTGTTTTCAACCAGTTTCTGCGACATCTACTAACAACTACATTCTTTCTTCCCCTAACTGGCTAGTCCACAAAAAAGACTGTAATCTACTGCTATTAGCCACACCAACTGGTCAAGTAATTGAAATTGTGATTCTAAATTTTCATAAGGATCCATGTGGGAATCAATCACTTCTGAGTAGACGAATACCTTTCTCTTTACAGTTTTGTTTGAAAGGTTTCAAAAACTACCTTGTCAAAGCTGTGCTAGAAATAAGTTATAAAAACATACAGAAGCTAGAAAATGACAGCATTACAACTACTCATGCATTCTGTCATTTTCTTCTACTGTTTGCTTAGCAATACTAACTTTTCCCAGAGACATCACCCTCCTTCTCTGCAGATCACCACATTTCTAAAGAGATCCCTTTATTTCTTTCCCTTTAAAATTTATAGTTTTTCCCGTCTGACTGTCTCAGCACAAAGCCAAGGATGAAGAAATCCCAGGCTGCACCACAGATCAGCTGCAGCCTCTGCAGCTGTGAAGCACAGCTGCACTGTGGGCTACCATCTCTATGTATCCAAACCAAGCTACTGGGTAGCTATAATCTTTTCTAGTTTGTTCCCAGTTCCCTGCCTGAACAAAAACAACAGATAAAGCCAGACACAGATCACAGACTTCCAATCTGTTATGCTGTAATCCTGCAAGGTTAAAAATGAAAGTTTTCTGCTACCAGGAAGAACAGACTCATTGCAGCTTCTTAGTGGTTTTGAACTCCCACTTCTCATCCCTGAGGGAATAAAACAACAATAGATAAACTTTTGCTTAAAAAGTGACATGCTTAAAGTACAGCAACTCAGTTACAGAGGATTTTATTGCTCACTCTGGGTCTTAAACATGACATCTTCTAAGATGACTCTTGGGATTTAGATGGTGAGGAAAGTAAAATAAAAGCTTCTTGTCATATTTTTTAAACTCCCTTAAAATTTCCTAAATTATTTTCTTTCCTCCAGGATTATTTTCAGAGACATTATCCTCAAGACTACCAGAGGTCACAGATGTGTTTTCTCATGGTAGAAGCTAAGTTTTCATGTATGAGATGAAAAACTGTAACCCCATGACTTACACCACAGCCTAAATATCTAATCATGCAGAGTACACTCTGCAAAAAGGCCTAAACCTTTACCTTTCTTGGGGTAAGGGTGGCAGAACAGTTTTAACACTGGACATCAGGGTCTAGTGTCAGGGTCCAGGTTCCATGTCTTTGGCTTTTTCAGTCACTACTTAGGTTATTCCTTTCACTGGCATTCATGAACATAAATACATAAAGTGGTTGAACCAAAGGGTAAACGAAAACATTAAAAAAAATCCCACCATTTAAAATGGCTTTTCTCATTACTAAGCGGATTATTTAATTATTAAATATTAAATTACTGTTTTAACTTGTTCATTACATAAGCAATAGTAAGTCCAACTTTCCCTTTTAAGTGGCTTCCTACTGCTTCTTTTAGTGAAATGGAATTTATGAAGAGAATTCTTTAATATATATCCAGAAATGTTTCAAGAGAAAGAGCACAGTTTAGTCCAAGCATATTTTCCTATTTAATTTCTTCTCAAACTAAATGGGAGACTGCACAGTCTAAGAACAAAATAAGAGACTGCACATTCTCTTCTGTGCACCTTACAAAGAATCAGAGAGATGAATGGCACTGAATTCAGGTATTTCTGATGTTACAAGTTTTCACTGGTTTCTCATCTGCCTAAGGTTTATGGGTTTGACATAAAAGACTACCACATGGCAAATTACCCAGTTACCCAGTTACAACAGTTTGACAGAACCACGAAATTCTAAACCACTAAATTATTCTATGTTCCCAAGGTTCAAACAGCAGTATGTCAAGTATGAAGATAAAATACCTAATATTTCTTTTGCCTCAGGCATAAAATACTTATTTCACACAATCAGAATTTCTCTTACTGTATGCTAGAAGTTGATTATATTGTATAGATAATTTAAAATATAAATCTAATTTATATATACATAGATATGCACAGCATATAATATAAAGATAGTACATATGTAAGTGTATATATATATATATATATAACATATATTATCTACCTCTAATAATTAGGGCACATAGTAATGTAAAGTAATAATGTCCATTACAAGGACATAGGTTGTTTTTTCTAAATAGTGCAGTGACATATCAGAAGCAGAAGAGAACCTCAGCATTTGACTAATGAGAAGATATTCCTCAATACTCCAAGTATAAGACTCTTAAATTAGAATTAGGGTACTGTAATTACAGCAATATATATAACCACAACTACAAAACAGTGGGGGCAGAGAGGCAAGAAGATCATAAATTCCTCTAGTTATGTTATTACAGTGTACACATACAGAGGGACCAAGCCAAGCTGATCTCTCAGCCTGTTGTGGAGATGAAGAGACAAAAGCACAAGAGATGTTTTAAGAAAGCAGCTTTCTCAGAGATACTTACATTACATTTCCAATTAGACCACAGTATGAATGTTTTCCTTGCCATAGAATGATAAACCAGAACAAGCAAAAACTGTGACGGAAGTTCCATCATAGTCTGAATCATGGAGTGGCAAGTGCTCCTGACAGTTGTGAGCACTTACCTCAAACAACATAAAGAGACATCTGGTATTTGTTTTTAAAGTAACTAGCATGGAATGATTTTCAGGATTATCTGGGAGATCATGTTTACGTGAAGATTCACTTGATGGAAGTAACTCAGTATCAAACAAAAGGGGAATAAAATCCCTCTGGGATAAACAGTTCTGTTGAAGAAAAAACCACATTCATTCTGAGGTTAGCTGATATTTGTTTAGCATCCCAGCTATCCCCACTGATTAGTTATTGTCTTTACTGGGTACAGTGTTAGGGACTGAGAATGTTGTTATTAAATATACAAACAACATTCAGTCATGGTAACATGCTACAACAGACCAATGCAAATTGTAACATAATTACACCACCTCTGTGCATTTTTGGAAAACAATGCTTTAGTGCAGTGGGCCTGTTTATGTTCCAGCTTGTGCAAGTTATGTATGCAATCTCAATTTAGTTGACACAGACACTAGGTCAGGTTCTGACCACTCAATTCCATCTTCTCAGCTCAGGCAAACTCAGAGAACAACTGAGGCAATCTGTCCTCAAATATCATGCATATACATCATGCTTACATTCAATTACATCTTTTATTTTAGAGCACAATCTTCACTTGGTCTTTGAAAAGGAAATTCAGCTTTCTGGATGCCAACTAAACAAAGGTTAGGATGCCAAGCAAACAACTCTGAAGCCCTCCAACCATCTGTTTAGATGTACTTTCTTCCTCTTTGAGAATTAGCTACCTGTCAGAATCACACACAAGGTACAGACTCACAAGGACACTGCTACGATCTACAGATCATTTACAGGACAGCAGGCATGCCTCTTAAATGCTCTGAATCACCGCCTATCTTTCTCATCTGCTATCTAGACATCCAGTTTCAACAGCAAAAATTGCATCTCCTCAGTCTTCCCTAACCAGTTACCTACTTTTCAGGTACCCTCATAAGGAGGTTAGATTCTGGCATGACATCTACTTAAGTGGTCATTACTCTTCTTCTACAGAATGGACCAAGTCAAGATGTACTGAATCGGGGAATGTGCAAACACAAGAAGAGAGAGTATTTGTAACAGTATTACCTCATTTATTGCATAAGCTGGAAGGCATGCAGTGAATAAGATATGCAGGAACGGAAAAATATGTAGCAGCAAAGGCAGTTAAATGCTTCCTTGGAAGAACAAAATCCTCTCCTCCTTCTGTAGTTGAGATTTCTAAGGAAGTAACTTAAGTCATCTTTTTCTTACGTAGTAACTGTATCACCTTTGAATTATCCTGTGATACTTTGATTATGATATTAGCAATCACCCTTTCCTCTTAATGCTGGTTTTACTCAAGTGTGCTGAAGTCGTGGCACTGACATCAGTCTGCCTTCTGGTGCTCGAAGTCATGACCTGCTAAAGCTAAGCAAACACATCGTTTCAAACTGCCTTAACGTGTTGACAAATGTTTGCATCCACATCTTGACTTTCTCAAACATATTCATTACCTGAAATTATTCAGTCTCCCTCCCCCAGATCAAATATGGAATCTGTGTACCACACAGCTGCTGCCAAATGCAGTTCTAAGTATAGCCCCAGTTTGCAAACCAACTTAAGATCCAAACTACACTGCCAATCAGACTCAGAACACACAGCGTCTTTAACTAGGTCTTGTAAGGTGGTTGTTTGGATAGCTGCATTTGTTAGCATAGACAGGGCCAGATTTCTTACTATTTCACCTACTTTTTTCCCAGTCAAAGAATTGCCATTGAAGGCAACAGGAAACAGTGGTAGCACCTGCAAGGTCAGGGACCCACAGCCAGACCCATAGGAACTCCACTGAGTAAAATGCAATAAGGAACAGTAAAACTTACCAAGCCATTTCCACATGAAAGCGATGACACTCCATCTCCTGGATGATTTATATTCAGATCAGGTGACAACTACCATGAAGCTATTTCCTTATGCCAGGAGGCTGTTAAGAGTTTTCCTGTAGTCCATGCCTCCCTGCAACTGTGCAGGAACCTGTACATGGAAGTATGAACTCCACACTACCATCTCTGTTGTTAAAGACAAACAAAATGATAACCACAGATTTCTAAGAAAGAATTGATGTCTTCAAATGTAGGTAAAATTCTTCTTTTTTAATTTGATCAGATTCTTTTTTAAAAATTATACAGACATCTTCTTCATGACAAAAATATTTTACAGACAGATCCCTAGGGCATTAAGTTGCAGTATTTATGGCTTAGGTGGTATTTCCTCATAAAACACATTAAATTTGCAGGAAGCTAGAGTGACATAAATCTGACTTCAAGACATCTTCCCATAGCTCAATTCAATTGCATACAACAAACAGATTTCCTCAAATATACTGTCAGTATTTGGCACACATGTGAATAAAACATGCACATCTCTGGAAGCTTTGATTTATGCATACCATCACCTTGTAAGAGAAAAATAATTTCCTGATTACTTCAGGAAAATGATGACAGCTTCATATTTGGGAGTCAATAGAAATCTCACCCACCTCAATCAGATTTTGCCCTCTCTAGCATCTACTAATTCACAGCATGACTGACAAACATGGTGCTAAGGTGAAGTCTCCCTTCGGTACATAGGTATCAGCTGAAACTAACAAGGTTATCAAGCCCCTTCTGGCCCACAGATGGAGGTTATCAGTCCCTCATTCTGGCCTAAAAAAACGACAGTTTTATCGATTAAACTTTTAACAGGTACTTTTCTCTTCTGATCTTGATCATGTCCGATACTGGCACTACACAACCTACTAACTCCCTACACAGTTTCTTTCCCTATTACCTAACTTCCATTATCTTTGGTGAAATTTAAGCCACTTAACTCCTCTTTTTGCTGGAGACACAAAGGGATTATTCCCTTCCTCTATGCAGCTATTTTTTTACATATTTGATGACCATGTTTTTTATTCCACCAAATCTTCTCTTTCTTACCTAAGGGGCAGTTTGCCTCTCTAAGCATAAGAACGCTAACCTGTAAAGAAAATCAATACTGATGCCAGGAACAAAAAGCCTTAATTTATGTCATATTTATTAACATCAATGAGGCTGTCGGTATTCCCTAACTTAAGCTGACTTCCTTTAGCTGTACATAATCCAAATGTACCAATGATTAACAGTTTACAGCTTCTTTTATTTTCTTAGTTCATACTTTTCCTTGAAAAGCTGTTCCAACTGACCATTATACCATTTGGTAAAATACAGTGGTAACAGCATAGATTCAGTGTAAGAAAAAGCTAGGGAACACATTAATCTTATTTATGTTAGCTACCTGTAAAGCCCAAGGCTTTTATTACTTAACATTTATGTTAAATACTCAGCTCCTTGTTTCAGGTAGTTAAGTCAGATTTCACAATCAGGATTTTAGATGGTTTCCACTTATAATATGCACACAATGGTTAACACAGAGACAGAGTGTAGTCTACAACAGCTTCCCATGACCTAAAGTAGAAGCTGCTCCAGATCAAATTTAAGCTTATTTTCCAGTCGGCAGCCTTCCAGACCACAAAAACTACCACCATTCACAGACTGCTGCTGTGCAGGTTTAGTGTCCAAGGTTTTAAAATTTCATAACATTTACCCTTCACATGAAACAATTTATACAGTATACTCAATGTAAGCCCATATACTAATGTTTACAAAAATCAAAAATCAGGGTTAAGATTTCCAGAGCAACATGAAACCCTGGCCTCTTCTGGTTAGGTGTTACAAGGTACTCTTCACATGATCCCAAAGCATTGAGAAATGTGACAGACTACTTGGCAAATGAGATATGACATTATCCAGCATTTCACAAGTAAGATGATAACCTGCCAAGATGTTGAAATTCCTTACTACATATATGCTGTACTGAATATTTCCAACATATATACTATGCTGCATATTGCCTGGCAAAGACATGACAGAAGTCTATAAAAATAAAAAAAGGGAGATGAAAGTGTAATGAGATGAAATTTGACACCCAATATCATTTAATGAGAAAGACCAAATAAAAAAACTGCTGAGAAACTCAATGTTACAGGATACTATGAAGATTTAGAAGGTCCACAGCTTCAGAGACTGAGCAAAATCATGGAGGATGGAAATCCATCAAAAGCGATTAGACACAAACACATCATCCCTGTCTCAGAAGTCCTCCAGTCTCTAGCACCTTAGAAAATATATGCAGTATCATTGTCAAATCCTGTTATCTTTAAATTGTGTTGAGATGACTGACAATGTTCAAACATAAGTAAAGGGAAAAAATTACTTAATACTGCTATTGAGCCTAGGAATATAATCAGAATTAAAGAAAGCAAAGAGCACTCAGAAAATTCTAATAAAAGTTTAATATAAAATCATTATATATTATAGGTTACAATATATAATACATATGCACGACTATGCACATATGTACTATACACTGCATATGTAATTGCATACATATTCACACTTGTAAAATGTAATTCTGTATCACTATAAATATGAATTCATCATTTTACCTTTAATTTCATGGAATTACCATGTTTTGTGGCATAATGCTGTCAAAGTTCAAATAAAATAGTTATAGTGCAACTTACATAGAAAACTTTCATTTTAATACATTACAAGATTTAGCAGTGGATGGTTCGTCTCAATCATCTGCCCTGTATTTTTTCCATAGAAAATTTTCATTTTTTTTCCAAAGAGAACTTTCACACACTTCTCTCTCTTCTGCCACTGTGGAATGAGGGGCTCTTTCACAAAGTTCCTCTATGACTGCTATATCTGTGAGCTTTCTGAGGCTCTCCTCATTCTGTTCATACAGCATATCCCAGAAATCTTTTGGTCTTCCCTTTGATTTTTCTGCTTGTCCTGTAGAGAATCTCCTTTGTGATCCTGTAGACCCATTTCTATCATTTCTGAAGATGTCATCAAGAATAGAAGTATCTCCAAGTAAGTCCACAAAAGAATTTTTCTTACAAATCTGAGCTTTTCTCTCTCCATTTTCTGACTGAGACAGGGATCTTTTTTCTGGCAGCTGTGTTCCTTCTGAGTTTTGCTGTCCTTCACAACTTTTTATAGGCAGCACCTCAATTATTTCTGATTTACTGCTTAATGAGCCAGATGCCATAAAATCCTTGAATGCCTGACTGTTTCTTCTTTCAATATGTTGAGTAGCAACAGTGGGTGATTGTTTATATTTTGCATCAACAAACATGTCTTGCAAGTAGGAGTCATTGTGAAGCTGTTCTCCTTTATGGCTCTCCTGGGTCTGTATTTCTGTAGTTCCACTCAGAAGTAGTCCTTTAGCTGATGAAGGTCTAGACTTAGATCTTCCAAAATTAACAACGGATTTTCTTTTTCTGGAGTGTGTTGTACCCAGTTCTCTTTCCTCACAGCCACGTGAAGCTTGTGCTGGTATTTCAACTGAGAAGAAAGACTCCATCTCTGGATGCTTGGAAACATAGAATTCCTTCAACATCTTCTGCCTGGTTTCTGATGTAGCTTTTGCAATATGTTCTGCAAGGTCTTTCACTGATCCCATATTAAAGTGGGATACCATTTCC
>VWZT01005906.1:31038-54802 GCA_013397055.1 Pachycephala philippinensis | reverse complement strand
AGGAAAAATGTGTTATGTCAACACCCTTAACTAGAAACAAAAGCAACTTTCAAGAAATTAATTCAGTTCACCTACTTCACATAACTCAGAAGCAATCATCAAAACTAGCTCCCCTATTAGGAGTACTATTTCTTTTTATTAGCAAAGAGAAGAAAGAATAATGACTTTAGAAGAACTGAATCCCAAGCTAGATTTTCATTTCCTTAGCTTATGATTCAAAGACTTACTGACTGTCAATGTAGGTAAGATACCACAGCAGAGGGCCAGGTTTCAGAATGTATTTAGCTACCAAAAAGATGTAGATGGACAGACGGTAGAATGACTGGGTTTCTTTTTTTTTGCTGGGAGATGGGGGGGACGGGGAGGAAGTAGTTGCGCCAAGTCCTTTTAAAGAAGACTTGCTAAACAAGAATTGGATAAACGCATGCACAGGGGACAAACACTGTCCACATCATCCTATGCAGTGAGTTATGGAGTATTTGTTTCTGCTTAAAAAGCAAAGCTCTAATTAAAAGACATCACTCTAGTTGAGTTAGCCCTAATCTGGCATCAGGGAGACCTTACTGGAAGGCTGGAGAGGTAAGTTTTACACTCCCATGTCAGAGAAAGGATATGAAACATGTCACCTTTCCTGTACGAGGGCTCCAAAAGGCAGTAAGATTTAACCCTGTTTGCGTCAAATACCACTTGACTGGCTAGCTCAAATTATTTGAGCGCGGTGACTGCAGACAGCTTCCCACTCTGCCCTACAATTACAACAAACTGAGGCATGTAATCATCCTCATTCACTCCATGGCACATCCACATGTACTACAAAGTCTAACTGCATTGACAGGTGCTAACAGATAACCTGCTTAATGCTCAAGAGTGAATCATTTAATCTTTTTGCTAGATACGGCTTTAGGATCTTGGAATAATAGCCTTAGTGACTTCACTGCTTTTGAAAATTCTACCTCAACAAATTATTGATAATTGATTACGATTTTGAGTATTTTTAGAATGAAGGCTTCCCTTTTACCTGCCTCATAAATATTTATAATTTTCAGTGTCTGTAACAGTAAACAAACCCAGCACTCCAACAATAACAGTTTGGAAAACTGAGGCCAGCTAGCTGATACGACAGCTTCTGAATGCTTACAAGCATTACCTAGATACCAACTTTGACACAGTAATTTACTTGTCTCAAGGCAAATTGAAAATATATACCAAATACCTATTCTGTTTGCTTAGCTAGCTACAGGTTTCCACTTTCTATTTCCACAAACCACTGGGCTATTTTTATTGAACTTCTATCCACATAACAATGGAATTTAATATTCATATTAATAATAGCAATCATTTGGGGAAAAAAGGAAAACAAGGAACAGAAAAATTATTATGCCTCCAAAAATAAGGGGGGAGAAAAGGACTTAAAATCAAAAAATATTGAGCCCCACACTAAAAAGGAAACACAAAGCCCAGTTTTTTTAACAGCCTTTCAACGAAAGTGATGAGATCTGGGCAAAATCAGTAGGCATTCAGAAGCTAACATTATAAGATGTCTCGTTTCCATACAGTTTACACACGGTTTTGTAGTAGCCCATGATGCACATACCATGAACACTCATGGTGATGACATCTACACAGTTACGTAATATATGACCATTGAATCAACACATTCAAGTAATTTGCGGGTTCAATTAATTTTATTAATCAATTACAGTACTTATAGAGTAGTGTGAGTCGAAGTTTCCTACTAGTTCCACTATTGCCACAGAAAATAACAGTATTCCCTGAGTACGGCTGAAACAAAGACAGATGCAACTACTCAAAGGGAAGTTTGTTTCAACCTTAGAATTTTACTTCCAGCTCACCAAAACAGTCTCACCTGCGTATTCCTTTGGGTGTCTTTCCAATCAAGAAGGTGGTTGAACCTACTCTGTGTACTTTTTTGTTTCTCTGGGTCACAGCATGCATAACATACAGATGATGTTGCTTACTGTTCATCAACATTTCTTGCCTTTCCTTAACAATGTTCTTCTCAGAAGTACTGTTTTCTGGGATTTCATCATTTTTCTAGTAAAATGAGACATTGAAATCGTTAGAACAGCTGTGTCTCTGATGTAACAATGCACCACCCAATTGTACCCAATTCTGCTACTCACAGCTAGCATAACTGGATTGAATGCTAGGGTTGGGATTCAGAGCTGAAATGCAGACTCCCTACTCAGTCGCAAACTTCCAGGGACATTGAAGGGAGGTCTTGGTTCTCTGACATACTGCACAAAAATATGATCCTATTTATACCTCAGTTATTCTTCTGAAATTCTCACAAATTCTCACCAAAATTTCCCCTTTGCCAATAGGCCAGTCAAACGAAATAAGAAAATTCAAGAATGTGCTTGAAGAGCATGGAAAAACAGAAGAAAAACCCACATTAAAAAAAGCAACAAAGTATTTTGTTGGGATTTTTTTGTTGGTGGTTTGGTGGTGTTTTCTTCTCTTTTTTTTTGGTTGGTTGGGTTATTTTGGTTGGTTGGGTTATTTTGTTCTGTTTTTGTTTGGTTGGTTTGTTCTTTCAAATGAGATCATGAAAAAGAATAGCTGCTTAGTGATGTCCTCAGTCTCCCTACTAACACTACTTCAGAGATGAAATCACAAAGTGCATTCACACCTCATCATCCGCTGTTCAAAATTTGGATTCAGATCTACCCTGTTTCTTCCCAACGTTTTTCTATTGGATCCACGTCCATTTCCTTTATTTTCATGGGCTGTTCACAATGTTCTTGAGCTTTAGGATCTCACATGTGTTCTCACCCCACTACTTTGGTAAGTAACCTCAAACTAGCATACAGAGAGAGATGTTAATATTACAGAACCTACAGGCATAAATTTTCACTTTAAGACAAATGTACAGCTCCAAAGATTAAAATTTCACTTCACCATTATATGTTACTCTACACAATACTGAAACCTCACCCCACTTAAGATAAAAATCCTGTTCTCCCACTAATAGTATAACACTAGTAACAAAATTAAGATTGAATTAGTAGATATTACCTACAGCATAAATATTCTACAATTATCTTGCTGGTTCCGCATAAGTTCATTTACATTTTTTTTTTTTAAAGTATGCGTGGGTAATACAGAACTTTACTTGGAAAATGTAGAAGAAGAAAGCAATCAGAGCTTTAAAAAATATTTATTTTTATAGATCTTTTGCATGAAAAATACTCACAGTATTCCAATCTCACTATGATAAGACTTAGCCTATTTTTCACTCTGTTAGGAAATCAGGACTGTATAATTTAATTCAAGAAAGTGTAACTTGAATAGAATACAAGACTAACCATGTCAATGCCTGTCTTAAAGTTATGTTAAGCCCCCATAAATGTGCATCCATCTACCTCTTATTAAACAAGACCAAAGTATAAGAGGCAGTAATACTTTCGTTTACACATCTGTTCAAACACAGAAGATTTTTAATATCTTTGGGAAAAAAGCCAAATGTTGTAAACACATTGAAAGTCACAAAATTGCTTGTCTTTGCAGAGAACCATATTTAATGTTAGAAGTATTACTAATTGCACATAAATGCACAAAAGGCATATTTATTCTGGAAGCATAAAATTTTAGGTACAATGACCCACATTGCCCCACCCAAAAGAAAACATCAAAAGACCACCGCATACATACAAAGAGCATCTCTTCTACTAAAATAAGTTGCTCAAATGTGGGTTTTTTTTAACTCAAGGTAGAGAAAGTTACTGTAAAAAATTACCGTAAGAACTGCAGGAGCTAATTCCAGTTAAAGTCTGCAGCCATTGTGAGCTACTCCTGAAAAACTTTCCAGCTCCTTGGAGCAAAGGCAATTGGTTAAATGATACCCAGTTAGGCTGAAACACAACAACTGACTCTGCTGAACTGGTGAACATTTTAGAAAGCCCAACACCCAGCTCCCAAATCCAGGACTTCGTTTTTTAAAAAAATAAACATTTTTAAAATAAACCTAAAACACTTAGTTTTTTAGACGTCTCCATGTTTTTAAAGGTCAAATCTGCCGTTTATTACTCTAAGTGATATAACGGATGACAGGCTCTATATAGAAGTAAGATTTGCAAAATGAGATTAAAATAGTCTATCTTTCTATTAGCATTACCATCAAAAAAGTCAATATTCCAGTATTGTCAACATTTTACACTATTTTGCTTTCTTTTGAATTTGACTTCCTGTATTACGCTTCTTAATTCATTCCTCTCATGGCCACTATCTTTTCAATTATCTTTCAATATTTGCCCTCTAAATCAGTAATCTCATAATGAAAATTTATTTTCAACAGCTTTCTATATTTTTCTCTTCCTCAAGCACTTTCCCTGACAAACTACTGTATCCACACGCTTCAACATGAAATGCTGTGTTGACTGTATAGTGCTGGTCATGATTGCACAAATTATCACATTTATCACATGTATAAAATAATCTCACAAAGCAAGACTCAAATTAAGACAACTTGATCCAGCTAGGAGCCTCTGACTCTTGTTCTTCTACAGACACTAGCACATTTAAACTGCTTATATTATTGAATGTCACAATCTTTATGAATCAATAACACCTATGACCAAAAGAATGGAATAATAAAGGAAACAAAAATCCTTCACTGTATGCTATAACATACAGTGTCTGCTGTATGTTAAAAGAATATTGACAGAAACAATGACAGCAAGCAGGTAAGGTTCTACTAAACGTTTAAATACATTAAACACAATATGCCTTTGCAGTGCATGTTATAAAATTTCTACTGATCAAAGTGGAAAAGTTTCACTTAAACTGGACCACATACTTATTGGTCATCTGATAAATTAAGTTTGTCTATATTGAAATATCTGTAACACCATTATACATTTCTGTTTTCACAAACTTTGTGGACAGGGCTAGGAGGTACAGCAAAATAATTACATTGATGTCAAAGATAAAAAACTGTGATTTAATTACTAAATGAAATCTTTTTAGTATTTTATTAAACTTTGTGCACTTCCATTTTGTCAAAAAAACCTTCACAGCAAGTTCAAAAGAAATGTACACTTTATTTACTTTCAAAGGCATATATATAAGACAAAGACCATGCAAGTGGTTTAGTAGAAGGCAGTGTTTTTTAATTAAAATTAAATGAGGAAAAGTTACACTCCAGAAATATCCCAGTAAATGCAAAGAAACAGTTAATCAAAGTACAATAAAATGGAATTATGAAGTGCTATTGTGAACTAGGGAAAAACCCACAAAATTGTAGTCAGTCCTTCCTGTCTTATCCTTGTTTTCTTCTATTCCCCCTTGATCTACTACACTTACTCTTAAAACACTTTTTATATAATGCAATGGGAAAGAAGAGGGATAATTAAGTAGTTGTGCAGAAAATGGTTTCCAAAGTACTCAGAAAACCCAGGGATTCTTACTACAACTGAAAAATAGTTCAAAGAAGGAATTTATTGACAAATTTCATGTTCCATTTAGTCTATGATGGTTTCAATCCCTTCTTCTTTTGTTATATACATCTCTTACCCTTGAAAGTATATATCGAGTTTTGGATACCAGTAATGAGTTTTGATTTCTCTGAATTATGTATTACCTAAGAGGATGCAGCAATCAAGAGTCTAGAAAAATGGTAGTATCTGCACATTTAGTGTCACACAACCTATTTAAGGGTAACACTCTTCAAGAAGAATGAAGATAGGCATCAAGCAAAAATTTAAGTGTTACAATGCAGCAATAAATTCTACTTCAAGATTCCATCTTGAATCTACAACTCTTGGATCTGTTAGGTCTCTATGGCAATCTGTCTCCCACTGCCTAGTTACAGCAGTTATTTAAAAACAGTATACATCTACCAAACCAAATTTTTATCTATCTTTGACAGTACAAAACTTCAGCATCTGTCCTTCCTCTAACAGGCATAAAGAGGTAGCTCTATACTCCAGAGCAACGAATGCTAGTCCACGTAAAAGCATCATCAGACATGACTGAGATGACCGGACACCTTAAGCCAGTAACTTCTTTTTCTTTAGTCCCTTCAAGCAAGGCAAAGGACAACAATGTTTCACCTTTTTAAATACAGCAAGATGAAAAGGTATGGGAGAGTAAGCGGGCAGAAGCTGGGAGTAACATGAGTAGAGAAAAAAGAGAAACAGAGATTCAGGGATACTTGTTTTTCAAGCTGTCTCATGTCTGTGGCAATTTGTTAAGAAACCAGACTTGGAGGATAATGAACATCCTTCAGAAGCCTGAAGCTGAGAATATTTTGTAATTATTCTTCATCTATAGCTGCACTGTTGTTCAAGCACCCTCCTCTCTTTTACTGCCTCATTACCCAAAATATCTCTACAGTAACTATCTTGCCAGATACTGACTTCCAGTCATCAATAATCCCTCTGGCTTGCCTCCAGTGTTACAAGACTTTTCTCCTTAGGTGTGCACGAAACCATTGCTGTCAGATATCCAGGATACTTATCATTGCACAGTTTCATTGTTTGTTTACATTTCTAAAATAAACAAGAATAGCCTTCTAAAATGTCTAGTTGCCTTGCAGTCACTCAAATAATACAAAAGCAAGAAACACAGTAAATTCAGTATGATTGACCTCTTAAAATGCATCTTACAAGCAAATAAGAAACCATTATGCCATATCCTCATTTATATTTTCCCACTTTCCTCAAAACCTGAGAAAACACATGACTTTCCCAACACGTTATGAGTTGAAGTTGGTTTGGGATGATTATTATTAATTTGATTATTTAATACTGCATTCCAGTGCCTTTATCTACACTTATCTAAACTACAATTCTAAATTATTTCAGCTAATTTTTTCCCCTTTGCTGTTTTCCTTGTGGGTTTTTTTTGTTTGGTTTGGGAGTTTTTGTTGTTTTGGGTTTTTCTTCTCCCCGGCAGTTTTTCTGAGTAATATATTAATTATTATGATAATTACATAGATATGTTTTTCTTGAACATATGCTACTCTTACATACTATTTTTATTTTACCTATGTTTCTCTGCTGTCAGGACATACACAAAGTATCAAGAAATGTCTGCTACCTGACCATCCATTATTGGTCTTGTTTCCTTCTCTCTTCTACACAGAATCATAGAGTAGTTTGAGTTGCAAGGGACCTTTTAAAGGTAATCTAGGACATGTATGTGTCACACAAGAATTTCTCCTTAAATTATTCTGCATGTCAGGGTGGATAAATTGTAATAGCACCCACATAAAATTTCATGCAGTTTCTTTAAAAATGAGGTCCACATGGTGAAGACAATAAATACAGTTAGCAAAAAAGTCTCTACTTTCACAGGATTCTTAAATAAACCAGAATTACTTTTCTACTTACCAAGAACAGACTACTGAACAAACTGTGTACTTCAGAGCCTTATGGTGAACTATAAATTCCAGTCTGAAATGTGCCTGAATCTTACAATATCTCAGAATTACTTCTGATGTGCACATTTGTTTTCCCTTTGAATTTAGCTTTCTTAATGGAAAAGCAGTCTCTGAATTAATGCATCTGCTGTTCTAACAAAATAAGCTTGTAGAATGAGAATTACAAGTAACATGTAGCTAACAGTCAGTACCTTAATTGTCTTAGAAGATGAAGCTAATCTACCTTAAAATTTTAGAATACTCTAGGATAACTACACTTATATCAAGCTTTCTGAGTTAAACAAAGGATGCTGGCTATGACTACAAGTGTATCTAATATTTGAATGTATCCCAGAAGACTAACAGCAGAAATATTTTTCAAGTTATAAAAATTGTTAAGATTTAGTACAGATCCAAATTCCTCCTCAAAAATATTTTGCCAACACCAAGAGATCAGTAAAATTAAAGCTGATAAAATTAAATAAATTTTAGAGTAAGACGTAGTCATTTTCCCATTTGTTGCATGTAGCTTTACTGCATAAATAAACTGAGACCAAGGACACTCCATAAATGCTAATATTTTGCTTGGTAGTGGAGAATTGACTATTGTATCAATTGAGAACAGATTGCATCCTCTCTATTCCACATTTACTTCTGAGTCTGTTTCTTCTACAGTCAGGTAACAGCAAGATTGTTTCATTGGGAGCAATCTTACTTAAGTTTTTGAACCTTTAGCTAAAATAGCTCCTGTAAGACATATCACTGTCTTTCACCAAAAAGCTGATCTTGAATCAATATAGTTATTACTACTGCTGAGAATGAGAGGAGATACTCAGTCTGTCTCAGAATTCAAAACTTAAGGTAATTGCTTATTCCAGCAGAAGCTTGTGGACTTGCACCCATCTTCTTTCACCTTCTCATCCTTCCATCAAAGAGTAGCAAAACCAAAGCCCATGCACATACATCATAATGAAAACTCCACTACAAGCTTCAAAGAATATCACGTATTAACTCACTACATTGAAAAAAAACAACCAAAAGTGGAATACGGGAATGGTTAATTCCATTGCAAACTGAACCAGAAAACTCAATAAAGCAGCATTACAGGTCAATCATTTGGGAACAATTATTATAAGGCTGAATATCTCCCCATCCTAGAAGAGCAAGGATAAAAGCATGCTATCTCCCAAAAGCCTACTCTATTTTATAAACAACTATCTGAACTTGTTGAATCTGAAAGCTGTGCAAACACACTGCGATCAGAGTTTGTACAACTGATAGAAAGTCTTTGTTGAAATAATCTACAAAATGTCAATGTAATACAAATAAGATAAAACAGAGTTCTTAATGACACAACTTTTGTATTTACAGTATTCTCAACAGTACTTAAATCTGCATTGGAGATACAAAGGGCATGTTTTTTCCTAGGCTGACAGCATGCTTAGTTTTCTCATTTACACCACATTGCAATAACATAAAGAGGGGTTTACCATTAATCCAGGTTTTACTACAAAGCATCTCGTTATTCCTCTGTCAAACACTGGCAATAGCGCCAAATGTCTGTCATCCAATTCAGAGGATTAAGTCTTCCTTTATAGTGCAATTCTTGTACGAATTTATAAAAATACAGATAAAGTTTCTTAGAGCTGGTCACAGTCTATATTTTGGCCTGAATTCATGCCGCAGAGGTTGAATATGACAGCTGGCAGGAAGCTAAGGGGAGAATACATCCTCCCCCTTTTCAGTCACCAGATTTCTGTTGCCATAGTGATTAATCCTCAATTGAATGGCTGTCTTTGTACATTTCTTTTCAGTAAAACTTTAAGTAAACTTAAGTTGAAAACATGCAGTTGACTCAAAAAAAGACTGCACATATTCAACAGGTATAGTACAAGTTCTTGTGACGAATACTTTTCCACATATTAAAAAGTGCAAATTAGCTCTAATGTGGGACATCATCAGTTTTTCAAATTACTTAGTATGTCCTCTTCCCATCTTCCGTCTTTTTTTGTGAAACCTCCAAGCCTTCTCCAAAGACTTCCCCACACTCACACAGCCCCCCCTCACCACCCTGGATTCCTATTGAAGAAATACTACACAAATTCAGATGTGTAAGAACTAGAGAAAGCCTATCCCAGGCTTCCATACTGTGCAAAACATTTAACGTAAGCTGTTTTTGCCAATTAACACAGAAATTAATTAGGAAATTCATTAAGGAATGCTGTCATTTACTTCATAATAGACTAGAAACATTAGAAGAAGATATTTAAGTCTTGCCTCTGGGAGGTTTCTCTTTCTTATGGTAGCTAAGAAAAAGTTTTACAAATAATAGTGCAAGTTATCAAAAAACCTAAGCCAGTAAAAAGCTTCTGCACTGAAAACCAGTCAGGTTGCTTTGGAACCTGGAGCCCACCAGGAAAAAAAAGACCACGAAAATCAAAACCTCTAAAAATACTCAGGGGATGACTAAGGTCTTACAGAGTTTGTTAACACTTCCATTTTTTCCCCAAAATTATTGTCAGAATAATTTTGAGCAAAGTATCACATTAATTACTCAAGACTTTCTTTTTTTTTTTTTTTCTCTGAAAGGCTGCAGTAACTGTAGGTCTGCTCTGAAAATTACAGTCTGGCTTTGCAAGTCCACCATGTACACTCTGCAAGTTCACTTCATATGTTTGCTTTAAGAAGCTTTTGTTTTCCACATGTTTCTTTCTGTGGTTACACAAGATAGTTCTTTTTGGTTTTCATCTATGTTCTTAACATATAGTGATGTGATAATAGAGACAAAAATCTTCCATATGTTTAATGAAAAAACAATGAATGTTTAATAAGTCTATCTGCACAAGACTTGAATTTCAACTCAAATGCTGAACACAAATTGCTCAATGTCGTCAAATCAGGCTAAACCCAACAAAATAATCCAGGAAAAAACCAAGTTATTTATTCCAGGAGATTAACTTTCAATATAATCTTCTTCCTTCACACTTGTATATGCAAAAATATATGCAAAACCCTCCCGATGAAAAGCCTTCAATGAAGCAGCACATCAAGTGTGTTCTGTTGTCATGTAACAGCTCTCAATGATTTTTACCGGCGTGGCTATGTGCCACACTGAATGGCATTCATTTTCTACCTCAAGCTGTTTACAATACTATAGCATGGTGTGATTCTCCCTGCATCATGGCATCACAAATAGAAATGAAACTCATACTTTAACACTCATGACTTCTTAGGAAAGATTATGAGTAGCATGAGATCTGAGACTGCACAGAGACACACCTGACTACTTTCTGTGACACTTAGGTTCTGGGACATGCAAACAAAGTTTGTAACTATAAAGGAAGATGAGATGTACTATTAACTTATTATACAGTGTAATCCATATCTCCAAAAGTTCTTCAGAAACAGCTGTCTACCACACTTCTGCATGGAAGAGAAATCCCCAGCTTTGTTTTGATTACCAAGACTCTAAACACCTCCAAGTATTGACACATCAGTTCCTTCCAAATAAGCAGCACTATCAGAAACATCAACTCCTTGAGGGAAGATTATCATACTGTTCTGTGCTGCATCAAAAGAAGTGTGGCCACAGGTCAAGGCAGGTGATTCTGTCCCTCTGCTCTTAGTGCAGAGGAAGGCCACAAAAATGACTGGAGGGATGGAACACTGGTCCTGTCAGGAAAGGCTGAGAGACTTGGGGTTATTTAGCCTGAACAAGAGAAGACTGGAGAGAACTTACCATGACCCTTCAGTACTTAACAGGGGTCTGTAAGAAAGATGGAGAAAGGCTTTTTCGCAGAGCCTGGTTTTGATCTAGATTAGATGTAAGGAAGAAGGCTTTTTCATAGTGAAGATCGTAAAATACTGCAGCTGGTTGTCCCGAGAGGTGGTGGATGCCCCATCCCTGGAAACATTCAAGGTCAGGCTGGATATGGCTCTAAGCAACCTGATCTAGTTGAAGATGTCCCTGCCCACTGCAGGGAGTTTGAAGTAGATGAACTTTAAGAGTCATGTTCTACAGTTCTTATGTATTTTCTTCTCAAAATCTACAGCAATCCAATACTGACAGTTGTGGGTAATGATCAAAATGCAGATACTCTTCAGACAAAGGATACTTATGTTCGACTCAGAAACTATTGGTATTACAATATTTTTATTATAATTCTAATTCTAAGCTTTCCACATTCAAGACCATACCCATGCCATGTCTGTCAAAAAACCCCAGTTAATCTTAGTCTTTTAAGTACTTCCCTTATCATACTTGCAAAATAAACTATAAATGAATCTCCACTGCTGCAGATGACTATTTATGAAAGCCCATTCTATAACTTGACAGTGTCTTTCTGCACTGAGAATGCTGCTTCAACTCACCTAACAGCTAGAGCATCTTCTATTTTTATGCAATCCCATGGACTTCTGTGATAAAAGGAACATGTTCCACAAATTATTTTCCTTTTTTCAGGATCATGTGACAAAATACTTTTCCACATATGTTTGCTACTACTATTGTCATACACAAACTTTCTTTAATTCCGATGCAGGACAGGATTTATTTTGACTAATGACATTCAATTTATTTTGACTAATGACATTCTCTTGCTTGTACAATTAATGCATAGTTTATACTGTTGCATTTATTACTTCTGGATTTTATCTCACTTTTCATAGCTGCTAAGTTGTGAGAGAGCTCTCATGATGTCCTGTTTTTGTTTCTTGATGGAATACTTTGTATTCTGGTTGCTGTTACCAAACTGTGTTTTCCAGAATCATACAGTACTTATAGAAATACAGACTGAACAAGCACTCAGTACTATAAATGTAAACATTCTATCTAAACTAGTCAGTTGGCAAAATTCCTTTAAAAACCATATACAGACAATATGACTGCACTCCCCATCACCTCTGGGGTGAGAAGTGTAAAGGGCTTTCCAGTCTTGAATCCAGGACTGTCATGGAACCTGGAGAACAAAGCAAGCAAGAAAAAAAAAATAGTAGCAAGATCTATTTCTCATAAGAACAATCAAATTTTTGTTCCTTAAGCCTTCTTAAAGGTACAGAGCAATAGCAGATTAAAATAATATGTTCTACCTGTTCAGAGAAAAGGCAACTAGGATGTATCAATACAGGTAAAATTAAGGATAGACTGAATACTTATTACTGGATAGAAAAATAAGCTTAACTGAAGCCTACAGTTTAAAAGATTAAGAGAGACTTGACTGAGAATTACACTAGTGCCAACTGTGCAGATCTAACACTGGCCTTCTAACCTCAAGGAAAGAATCACCAAGATGAAATCCAAGGTATGAAAAGGTGTTCAAATCTTACACTTTTTTTATAACCAATTCAAATACAAGCTTGTTAGTTACTCATGTTCTTAAGATGTTCTACATACCTTCAGTTATCTTTTGAGGAACAAGACTTGCTGCCTCCCATCCCTTCTAAATTGGCTCTCAAGGATCTTCTTCCTATGAAACCTCTCACTTTCAAAGAAGAGACCTCACAGGTTTTGCAGCCTGCTCCAGCTTTAAGCAGTTACTACAACTTAAGCAACTACATTAGTCTCCATGATTCAACAATAAATGAAACACTAATAAACCTAATTTATACTTTTATCTACTACAGGTAGACAACCAGGAAGAAGACATTGTTTTATAGCGCTTTCCAGCAACTTATTTTTTCTGTTACTCGTACTCACATAATTTCCATAAATTGGCTACTGAAACCTTAACCTAGGTTCTAAAAGTTCAAGACAAGTAGTGAACCCAAAATGTGATTAGATGGCTAGTCAATAGCAAGAAATCAACATGTCAATGTTCTTACAAGGGGTTTTCTTTATTAATTACTTTAGCTTATTATAACATTGCTTAATATCCCTGTCACTCCAGATTTCTATGTAGGCATGAAACAAAAATGTCAGTCTTCCACCAAGATTTGTAGGTATTTGTATTTCCCAATTTACAACTCATCCAATTCAACAGAATACTTCTAATTTTTCAAAATGCTTGAACTCCTTTTACAGAGCTATAAGTCACTGTTCGAAAAATGTATTTAAAATTTATTAAGTCAAAAATCTATTATTACAGACTGAGTGAAACTGTAAAGTAAGAAGACAGTTGGCATAGGTAAAATGAACAGCACAAAGGACATTATACTATTTTGTCCTTAGCAAATCTACCCGTGAAAAGAAAATAACCTTTCTTGATCGCTTCTACTTATAAATAAAACAATTAGATTAAGTGTGCTTAAGAAGCGACATAAATATTATGAGAGCATAAATATCATTCAGGTGCCTTCATGATGCTATTACATAAAGCTTCAACCCAAATACACTGTAAAAAAAGCTTCTAATTAAGAATCTAATATCATTTATACCCAGAGCCAAAAGAAAGAGCTACACAACAGTTTCTGAGAAACTGTTAGACCAATGACACTTGAAAACCACATCAATAAGAAATTTCAGCTGACAAAACTTTGTTTTTCTTTCAGTAACTATCAGTTTCCAATTAACATTCAAACATCCAAAACTGTAATTTTATTTAGTTAAAACAATGACAATGTTTTTTCACAAAATGTCTTCTAAGGAAATACAAAGTAACGAAGAAATAAAAACAGTAGCAGTAAAATTCCAAGTAGAGAACCTTTCAAAGTTGTCTATGAATCTCTCTTTCTAAGCAGAACACAGAAAGTTCAAAATGCCACATTTAAGAATAGGCAGTCACCTAGATTTTATTTCTACATTAGTGCCTTTATTAAATGAATAACAGGAAGTGAAGAAAGAGGCAGTCTTCGCCATAATTTTTGATGTTTTTCTTCCTACTTAGATCCCCAAGAGAAGTGATACTACTGCTGCTTCTGAGTGAAAAATGCATACCTTAAAAAAACTGACTGACAAGTTAATCAAGAGAAGTTAATTTGCAATACTTGCAGTCACACAACTCTACATAATAAGTTCTAAGTTACATGAACACCACAAACATAGTTTTGAACAGAGGTGGATCAACAGACATTTAGTCAAAGTACTCTCTTCAAAGTTTTCTTTCATTTTTATTTGGTTTTAATAATGTTGTTAGCCACTGCCAATTAATAAGTACCTTCCTACAGTACTCTCGAGTATTTTTGACCAACTTTTCTGCTAATGAGGGACATTCTAATGCAAATCTGTTAGAACTGAAAGGGCCTTACTTTTACTGGTTTGCCTGGTTTGATCTTCCCAGTATAAAAATTCTTGGCAACTCTGCTAATGGCTTAATTAAATACAGTACAACAACAGCACTGGAAGAAACTCTTCTAGCCACTGTGGATGTTCAACACCCCAGAACAACACAGTCGTATGTCTGCAATTTCTGTAATGATTGCTAACATGTCTGTAAAGACTAAGCTGCACACTCACCAATTACTTATTCTGTGCTTGTGGTTTATCTTAAAAATCAGTCCAGGAAACTGCAAATGTTTATTACAAGGCAAACAACAAAGTACCCAGATAATCAGAGTAGATTAAAACCACTGTGTAATAAGAACAAAAGTCTGGAAGCTGTACCTGAATTTATTCCAGATTTCTGGATATTCCAAATGCAATTAAACAAGCTACAGGACCAACAAAAAGCATAAAACATATCTGTTGCTGCAAATAAGCACTCCCAGTAAACTCTAGTTCTATGTTTAAGATATTAAACATAGACAATTTGATTCAACTCTAGCAACTGCATATGTTCATCTCCCCAAGAGAGCCTACAAACTGATTTACGTTCAAATTTCAATGCTACAGGGGTTTCAGAACGTACTGTGGCAACTGGATTTTTGTTAACTGGATCCAGGACAAACGGAAGATTTTTCAAGGCTCAAATCAGAAAAACTTAGCACAGAATTTGATTTCAAAAACCCTATTTTTAATCTTACCATTTCTCCCACAGAAAAATCCCACAGAGGGTGCCGTGCTGTTTAATTTCCAACTCTTTCAAAGCTGGCTAATGTAAAAGCCGCCCCAAAAAACCGAGGTAATTTATTAGACCTCCAACTGAGCATTCTGTTCCTCCCATCCTCAGTATCTTTGATCATTCATGGTGGCCATTAACAGGAAAACAAGTTTTTTAGAGCTTTTTAAGACGAAAAATGAGGATAAAAAAAGTTAAAATGACATTTCCAAAAATTTCTCTTTACCTTGGCACTACAGACAGCTACATTAGCAGGGAGCTGGGAAAACTGCTTCAACTCAAATACGTCTCGCACTGCCCACCGGCTCAAGTGATTTTCAGCCTTGCTGGATCCAACCACGTTCTGATTTGAATGAATATATGCCACTTCTCGAACACCATCTGAGACATTATGAGAAAAATACAATCAAGGATGTTGGTTATTCCAAAACTCTGAAGGTACAAATTTGCACTGAAGGATATTGTAATTTAAAAAAAAATCTACACTAAAGTTGTAAAATTTGTTATGATTTCACTCAGCACCAAGTTTCTCAGTTCTATGAAATTAACAACAACCATTAGATTTATTTGGATTTATCCAGACAGTTTAATACCACTTCAATTTCAGTGCGGTTATTTTCAGATGGACAAAGACATTTCAAAGCATCTATGGCTTAATGGCTGTAACATCAATGGTTAAAATTAAGTCTTTAGGAATCAAATCTTCTACATTATGTTTAAAACTCCCACATCACTTTCTTCTGCACATTTTACCTAACAGCCCTGTCAAGACTCTTAAGATTTTACAGTTCAAATATTTAGTTTGTGACTTCTTAATAAATCTTCAATCTCAGCATATTTCAAGAGATGTTAAGAGTTTAACCAAGAATTACAAAGCAGACTGCCACCTCAAAAGACAGAAAAGTAAGACTAGTATGTAAAGAGAGAGATACAGAAAGATATTACTAAATAATAACTTAGCAGAGCATTTATTACATCTTGTAACAAAAAAATATGTACAGCAAGAAGAACTTAAAACATGTTGACAATGGTAAATTAAACACATGTTATTATTTTAGTTGAAATAAAATCAAACAAATTCAGTTAATAGTTACCTAAATATTTGTCCATTGATTCCATTTTTTGCTCTTGATGCTCAAATACAGTTTTACTTGCAGAAGTTCTATGCATAGCATAATTGCTAGACTTCATTTGTGCAACAGAGGTATCTTGAATAGGACACAGCATTTTAGACTCAAACTGAACTCTGTCTCTCTGTCGTTTACGCTTATAACTTTGCCTTCTGGCATGAATTTTCTCAACTGGATAGTTATCTTCGGAAGATGAGAATTCATCTATATTCTGAGAACCACTTTCCTTTCCTTTTCTATTGGGCTTCTTTGCTTGTAGCAGAGATTTGGAGACATTATTTAGTTCATTGTTAAGGGCACATCCCTCCTTCCACTTTGGAAAGTTCGAAGTTCCTAGCTTTCTTGATTCAGAATTATGGGAAAGTTCAATATCATCAGACTCATCACTTATGTCGCTTGCTCCTTTCAAATCTGTGTCATCCTTCATGTCTTCAAAAGACGTGGCATTGCTGAAATTTGACTCAGTATTGTGGAATCCAAATGGTCTACTGTTTCCCTTAAATACAAATCCAGCTTTTTCTTTTGCTAACTCTTCACAATTTTCAGATGTTGACCTGTGTATTTCAACTTCTTTAGTAAGCACTGCTTGCTGGCATACTTGAACTTGAGTTGGAAAGATGACATCATCATCCTCTTCAGAACTACTTTCAGTTTCCATGACTATGTCATGTTGCTTTGAAATGCCTTGATCCTCATTTTTTCTGTCCCCTTCCTCCCCTTCCTCCTCAGAGCCTGATAAACCAAACCAGTCTGTACTATGCATATCTTGTTTATCAGTTCTATTTGGTGACAGAACAGCTTTCCTATGCTCCAAAACAGGCACACTGGTTTGACATTTCTGAAAACCACCATGCTTGCTATTTACATTTTTTCTTACAGTGTGATCATCAGAACTTGAATGATGAGAGTTATAATTATCATCCTCTTCTTTGGTAGTTTCAATTTCTCTCTGCAACAACTTAGAGAATCCGCACTGCATTAAGGAAAGCTGTCCTTTTGTTACCATGAAATTATTTCCATTGCTTGGCTTCCTTCTGTCACATTTTTTCACAGAACTCTCCAGAATGTCATCATCACTGAAGTCATCCCAAAAATCTGTTTCTTCTCTTTTTAATTGTGCCTGAATGCTTTGGGGATCTCCATCTTCTTTACAGTCTGGTTGTTCATACTGAAAAAAAAAAACCAAACTTAAAGCAAAGCTATTTAACATTAACAGTATACACAACACACCTAATCCCAAAGCAGTGTAAAAAAAGTGGATTTTCACTATGTTACTTAAGCAAAAAATATGCAAAATAGTACTACATAATGCAAAATAATTCATAATGAGAAGTCATTGAAGTCTCTGGCAACACAAAATTTTTAGCAGAACAACACTGAAAATAACCTATAGTATTATGTACTCGAGACAATATATGCTGCACACTGCTAAACCAACTTATGCCATCCCAACCCACATCCAAATTTTTCCAGTTTATGCTAATCTCATTGCTCCTGTTCATCTTTCAAGGGTATTTTGGAAGGTGACTTCATGATTCAAACCTTAACATCATGTGTAATGACATTCATAAAAAAAAAAAATCTCAGTGCAGTAAACTTCTTGTATATGGGGGCTAATGTTAAAAGAGTCATGAGTACATCACATTCCACTCTAAAATTCATCGAGGCCTACTATAATCAAACAAAATCATGCCCAGGCAATCTTAAAACATTTTTAAGATACTGAAGTCCAGAACACAGCTCCAAGACTGCATACTACTGAGGTAAGAATTATGACAACGTGTAAATGGAAAGTCAGAACAATAAATACTAAAATGCTGTACTCAAAGAGACATTTTAAAATTAATATATGAATCCTGATATAATTCTGCTCATCAAAAAGCATTCAACATAAGCTTAAAAAGTTACTGTTTGTCAGCAAGTCATATATGAAATCATGACCATCCAGTGATGTATTATCAATATGAGATTAAGATCAATGTAAGGGCACACATTAAATACTGACATTTACTCACAGAAATCTCCAATAGACATAAGAGATAGTGGCTAATTTGTAATATCATTCAGTGTGATCTAATCTAATCATAACTTTACTCTTATAGGACACTTTATAGAGCTAACTGGTTGCTTCCCAAAGTACCTGAACACGGCGCTCAGTCAAAAACACTCCTACAAATGCAATGCTCCTATTAAAAGCGACCTTTGCAGGAAAAAAAAAATCTTATTCCAGAAGGAAACCATTAGATAATTACATACACTAAAAATAAAAAAGACAGTATTGAACAGACTGTTGGTTTGGTGGGAATCACTGTCTGATTGGCTGACTACAACAACTAAATAACCCAGGTCTTCTAGAGTTCCACAAAACCTGAAGCTTTCAATCATCTAAACCAACTGTACTCCTTTCCACAATTTCCTAAACAAAATCTTCTAAACAACAGGGCAGAAGTATTATTAGCCTAATGACATATTGCCCACATTTGCCACTGCAATATTGGGAACTAGAGGCCTGTCATGCTCTGGTCTACAAGTCCACAAAGACATCTCACCTTTTCTGAGCTGCATGAACGATTCTCTTCCTTCAGCCATGTAGTTGCTGTCATGACTCCTGCTTCTACCCGCCCTTCCCTCTAAAACAATCAAATATGTTAACATAAACAGACACAGGTTTTATTACGCACAAAGGCAAGCACAGGAAATAAAAGTTTCCTTCTTTCTCCAGAAGTGTAAGCACCAGCAGTACAATCAGCAAGGTCCAGACTAAATTCCTCGCAGAGGAAAAATAACAAAATAAAGGGAAGGATGGGAAGAAAAAGAAACATGGAACAAAGCTGCAGTAAATTCGAAGATGCAAGCTAGATGCAGCAAACATGCTGCATACGAAAAGGTGTAATATTGCATATACTTACTTAGTTTACACTATATAGAATTAGGCCAACAGTCTTTTTAGAGTAATTAAGAAATTAATTTTAAAATATGAAATCTCAGTTATTTACTTGCACCCTGTAACACTTCAAAATACAGCATTGTAAAATGCATTTTTCTTAAACAGTTACTGACATCACAAAAAGTACTCTAAAGAGGTTACTGTGACCATAAAAAATATTTTTATGATCATAATTCTGGCTTAAAAGGTCAGTCTGAGTTACTGATGAATAAAAGGTATCTGTGCACAAAGCTGCATGAAAGTGTAAAGATAAGTTACGTAGTTTTTATTTAAAAAAGATATATATTAGGAAATTTATGAAAATAATAATCCAAGCTTTTTCCATTCTTGGATTTAAAGAAGTTTGTCTGGTCTGTATCAGAATGAGAAATTAGCATGCCTATTTCATGCAAGTCATTGCACAGATAAGTATTGACTAAGTTTTACCATTCTGTTTTATACTGTTTCCATTCAAAATGATAACCAAAAAGTCTCATGAGGAAAGGAAAAATGTAAAACTGATATCCAAAAGTAAAAGGGTAGTACTTCACACCTCCAGGATGTCTTTGGTAAGACAGGACCCATGAGTCCTAAGTTTGAAAAGGTTATGAATCCCAAAAAGCTCTCCTTGATGTTCCTTTGATCCTTGCACTGCCTCGAAATACCGCCTGGCATTTTCAGTTCCAATCACGGCACAGTGAAGTTGCTAAAACAGAACAACACAAGAGGTTTCAGAAGTGTTTGCTACAACAACACGTCAGAATTTCCTGGCACCCACATTGTATACACAGCTTTAGCTGGAACAAGCAGAAATTCCTTAGAGAGGATATTTTGTTTTAATTTCCCTGGCAGATGTTGGTATAATAGATTGTGGTATAATATGAACCTGCTTGGTTATACTGAATTAAAAAAATACAGAATATTCCAAGACTTTTACTGCCTATTATCAGGACACCTACCACACGTATTACTGGCACTCCTCTATATCTTGATAGCTCAGCTTTCACTATACTAAATTATTAGCATTTTTTTCACCTGTCTTTGCACTGTATGTTTACTTGCTAAGGGAAAGCAATCCAAGTATAGCCAAAAAAAACCCAGCCCTCAGACTTATAACTACTCTGTTTATTGCTGCTTATTCAACTTGAAAAATACATGTCCTTAAAAAAAACCACAAAAAAAGGAAAAAAGGAAAAAAAGAAAAAAAGAAAAAAGAAAAAAGAAAAAAGAAAAAAGAAAAAAGAAAAAAGAAAAAAGAAAAAAGAAAAAAAGAAAAAAGAGAAAAAAGAAAAAAGAAAAAAGAAAAAAAGAAAGAAGAAAAAAGGGGAAAAAAAGAAAAAAGAAAAAAGACAAAAAGAAAAAAATTTCTATGTCCTTTCAAGACTTATACATGCTATTTGGAAATCCAAACAGACAGTATCTAGGTCTTCTTTTTCTACAAGATCACCAACTCCAAAGATCTCTGCAAAGCAGGCCCCCCTCCATTAGGATTTTAGTGAATATAGTTGGTTGTAATCCGCTATTGCTCATTTTTGTTAGCCCTTCTGAGACAACTCCTATTGATATTTGCTGTTGAAAGGAATTCTCCAAAGTACTTTGCACAAGAGAAACTTTGGATCTGGATCCTCGCCAAGCTTTTCCATGAATGGGCATGTAAAGAATAAATAAAGTTTAGGAGGTTTTTTGCAATAAACACTCTTTTAAACCTTACTAATGTCCATAGAGCAGTATAATTTGTGCTCATGATGTGCTAAAAAACTAAACTATTAGCTTTTATGTTTTTAGACCACTGTCCCGCAAATATTGTTTTAGGACTTACCACGCGTTATATTTAACTTGCCTTTCTAGTATATTATTTCAACTACTAAAACATCGTAATTCTGAGTGTCTGATGCAGAATCTCTGCAAATTTCCCAATTACCTGTTCAGCTCATCACCTACTCCTTTTAATTTTTCTTTAAATTTCCTCTTTCTTATTTAGATCCTTTTGTCAAAATTAAACAGAACTCTAGTGGCTTTTTGGCTTCTACAAAACATTGACTTTAAGTCAGCTAAAAGTCATTGTTACACTTCCAAAAGTAGCATTTTAAAGCAAACCATACATATTACTTGACAGCAGCTCAAGATTTGATCTTCCTGAGGATAAATTCCTTTTATGACTATCTGCTCTGTGAAATCAGATGATCTTAGAACCTTATTTTTATTTGTCACTTATTCAGATCTTAGGAGAATAATGATAAGCTCTTTACTGCTGCATTTCCCACTCATTCAGCCTCCAACTTCCTCCTTGTAAATAACCCAGCTACAAGTACTTGTCATTGAAGACTCATTAACAACTTTTCATTTTTATGGACAAAATTTCAAATTACTAGGTTAATTCCTCAAGTCTAATGAAGTTTTCTTCACTATCAGTATCATTCTCCCAATGCGGTGACCACTTTTATCTGTTCTATGCAATGCATTCTTCAGGACAACTGTATGCCAATGGTTTTCTTCCTTCCTCCAAGTTTACATGCCTGTAACATCAGAACTTCAAAAATCAATCATCTCATTTCTTAACTTGCACCTTTTGTTGAGAAAAACACGTTTATATTTCTTCTAGTTTCTTATTATTCTGTAGCCTGCTCTTTGCTGATCATGTTTGAGTTTGCTTATTTTTTGTTTCAATTCTGATCTCAGCAGCAAAATGTTCCTAGATTATATGTTCCTCACACCACACGCTTTTCTTTTCCTGATCTTAGGTACTTAAGCCTGTCATGGTTTAGGAATGATATTCCCCAATTTAGTATTCCCACTGAAACATTACAAATCACACACCACTAGGCAACTCCTTCTACCCCCTCCCCCTGCTGCAGGGTGAAGAGGAAAATTGGAGGCTCAGGGTGAAGATCGGGGGTTGAGAGAAGAACAATTCACCAGAAACAGCAATGAAGTAAGAAGCAAACAATAACAGCAACAACATGAATAAAAAAGTGTAGAAGAGAGGTGAACGATTCGTACACAACTGCTCACCACTTGGAAACCCCTGACAATACCCAACCTCTCCCTCCACCACGCTACACGACCCAGAGGAGACCACTTCCCCCATTCTCGAAAAATGCCACGAGGTGGTACAGAGTAACTTTCAGGCCCTGGCCATGCCCCCTTCTGGCTACTGCAAAAACTACCCCTGTCATGGTTGTAACCAGGACAAAGCCTATCAATGCAAGTTGAAAAATCTAGAGTGCAAGTGATCCAGGCAAAGTGTTCCAGTGAGCAGCATCACTTCTCATCTTCATAAGAGAACCAACGACACTTCCCTCTCCTTTTATAAGCAAGTTTCCAGAATCAGCGAAGTCGCAATGCCTCTTGCTTTTCTTCTACAGCACCAGCAAGAGTTCTGCTTTACTTTCTCCAGACATTCACGAGAAAAAGCTGCCTAAATCAGACTGCTGCAGATACTAACTACAACTATCACAGTTGTACAAGTCTTCAAATAAAAACAGTTCTCTGTATAAGCTGAAGGTACATTGCATAATGAAACTGTCAATAGTTACAGAAAAACTTGAATACAAATATAATTGTTTCATTCTTTGACAATTGCTAAATCATGCACCTTTGCTTAGTAAGTTAACATCATATACCATAACCTCAAGGTAAACTACGATTGTACTACAGGCTAGATTAGCTTTCCATCCCTGAAACTGCTAGGAAGAGCTCCCCATTCAAACAGTTTGTGAACTTTACCTGTTTATAAACTTGTCGCAAGTACATCATCTCTTCCACAGTTCCCAAGGATATCAATCTAAATACTTTAACAGCTCTGTACTGGCCAATTCTATAAGCTCTGCAAGGACATGGTACATTAAAAACATTTTAAGAAATGAGAGCTCTTAGGGGTAGTAATAAACAATAAAGGAACTAGATATATAAAAGCAGTCTAATAAAACAGGACTATTCTAAATCATGCATATGTTGATTGGATTGTTTTCCTTACTTTTCCAAGTTTTCCTCAGTAATTCATTTCCTGTTCCTTCACCTTTAGTATTTCATATTTCTCCCCAGGCCTATTCAGTTTAAAAAGCTTTCTCCTCATTTTATATCACAAGAACTGTCTCCCATCTCTCCAGAAAACACATCTTCCACTCTGTTTATTTCAGGTTTGTTTGGGTTTTTTTTTTCCTCTGTGTCTCCACTTAGTTTTTCTCAAAGTATTCTCCTATTTGCATTATACAGGAATTAACTAATGGATTACTTGGAGCAATCTGTTCTTTCTTAACTTTATAAATCACTTTACAAGACACAACATCATAAAAACAGCTGATGAACTGGCAGTGCTCTATTCAAATGGTAAATTCTGAGACTTCTAATAGACTATATTCCACAAAATTCACGGGGGGGGAGGGGGGGGGCA
>VWZT01005903.1:46977-57278 GCA_013397055.1 Pachycephala philippinensis | reverse complement strand
CACTGCTTCAAGAGTAATTGGAATTACTAGTTTACCTTTTTGTTAGCAATTCTATTGGTAAGACAAAAGCTAATGGTTTTCAGGTATTTCTAGTACTGGTAGGAAAAAGAAACAGAATTAGAGTGCTGCTTTCATCAAAAAATCCGTCAAAGAATATATATATGTATGTATGTATGTATGTATGTATGTATGTATTAGATATCAAAAGACTATTACAGTTTATGCATAATTAATTTATTTTGGGTACAAATTAAATATTTTGTCATTTTTTAAAAAAGAAATTGAAATGCTTTCTATGTAGAAAGTTAACTTAAACTTTTTTTTCTCTTATGAACTAGTCTTTTTTATGAGAATATTAGTTTGCCTGAGCAAATCGATGAGAATTTAGAGACTGTATGAGAATTTAAAGACTTCTTTATTTCTGATTTGCATAGTTTTTTTTATGACACAAACTCTCTTTTTCCTAGAAGAAAATTGACTGGCTATTATTTCTGGAGCACTATTTCAGAGCGTCTGAAGACCATCTTTCCCATGAATTATTTACCACAGTTCATCTTTGGGGTGAATCACCTACCAGAAACCTAGATTTAATTGATAAAACCTGGAAATTAAAAGAAGGGAGGGAGGAATCAATTAAAGGATGGTTGATACAACAGGAAAGAGGAATGCAATAGTGGGGCCTTTTTATTCAGCATACTCATAAATGGTCTGGAAAAACTGGCAAATAGCTGATAAAGTTAAGTGAAAGTGCTAAGTTGTTGTGGATAGTAAACATGGGACTGGGAACAGTTCTAAGTATGTAATTTGTAATTGGCTTTCAGCTACTTATTCTTCTTGTTATTTAGCAAACAGATATTCTAATAGCTAATTTTGAAAAATATGTCATTTTAATACCCAATAGTGATCAGAAAAATAAATCAAGTACTAAATTATCATGAAATGAAGGATCAGGAAAATAAAATACATTATTATGAACAGCGATCAGGATGATTAAGGGAATGGAATAGTTTTCATTCATCTGGAAATATTGAAAATGTTGTGGAGTGTAGATGAGTACAAAACTATGTACAGTATAAAAAAAGTGGGACCAATATACATACTTCTGTAATGACAAATTTACAAATTTGTAGTGTCAAATTTTATAAAGTAGTCCTTAAAAACCATCAGCTGTCCACTCCAAAGTGACTGAGAGTGGTACTAGTTCATATGACAAGTGGTATTCCTGTGAACTCTTCTATCTCTTCAATGCTATGAATCCGAAAGTTTTAAATAGTATGGGAAGTCAGCCACAGAAAGCTGGATCCTGAGAAATTGTGCAAGGAAGTATTACTGTGTCCCTGCATAGTTTTCATACTGTGGACAGCTCTAATCTGTTGTTTAAAAGTGCATTTTTGACTAGCTGGATCTTTGATGTATTGTATTATGAAATTTCAAGACTATAGCAGAAGAATATAGACTTCCTTGAAAGTTGCTTGGAAGTGTAGACTGGGGAAAGGAGTACAGGAGTGCAAGAAGCAGAATGAGAAAAACAGGCAAAATCAAGGTCTGAAAGAAAAGATGAAGGTAGAAAGTAGTGTAATAGGTTTTGTGCTGGAAGCCTTCATTCTATCAACAGTATTTTTTACGTAATATACTGAGAAAACGCATAATTTAATATATAGTCTCTTTTTATTTGTAAAGGTTGTTTGTGGGGTTTTTTTTAATAATCAGTAGTTTGAAACCATTATTAAATAAGTTTTTGTGTGAGAGATGCTCCAGCAGACTTCAGTGATGTTGCCGGATTATGCTACAGCTGCAGCTTTCAGGTGGTCAGGTTGCAGATTACTTGAACATTTACTGCCAGAGTTATTCTGGTTGGAGAACTAGTCTATGATCCATATGGTGTTGCAATGACCTCCTCTTCTTCCTTTGGCAGTATGATAATATTCCTCTCTGCTGGTTACATTTAGAGTGTGTTACCTTAAAAGTCCCTGACAAAATGATCTTTACACTGGGATCTTCCTTGGTTAAAAATTGCAAAATGTTACCAAACTGGCAGACCTCCTTCTGCTTTGAATTGTTCTAAATAACTGTGCAAGTGTAGTATATCAGTGAGTACAGTCTTAGGTACTGCTAATGGAAAAAAACTTGGAGATTTTTCCCAAAGAAGGAAGTGTACCTTTATGTCTTCCAGTGTTACCACTGTCCTACATTGTCCTGCTGATTTTCTGGATGCTCTTACTTTTAGCTTTTCTTCCTGAAGAAACAGTGGAATTCCCACGTTTAATAGCAATCTTGCATTGACTGTTGACACAGAAATCTCTGTAGAATATTTTAAGCCGAAAATTGATTGTTAAAAGTGGTTGTAGGTGACTGGGTCTTTGAAAAAAATTGCTGGAAACTGGATTTTTTCTGTTCCCAGGTGAGTGAAGCAGGTGTTCACAGGCCCCATGTTGGTGGAATCCACGGACGCAGTAATGATGGAGCTTACTCACTCGTACTAGCTGGGGGATTCGAAGATGAAGTGGTATGTCATTCACGCGAGCAGTGGTCTTGCTGTTCTAATGCATCAAATGTATCAATGTCTGTAAATATAGTTATATTTGTTCTTTAAAACTAATGTTTAGGCCGATATGACAGTGGGAAAAAATAGCTACTACTGATAAATTAAGTAGTTCTTAGTATTTTGGAGAGAAGAATCTTAGCAAATCTTAAAGAATGCTTATGCTCAGATTTATATTCAAGCAAAACATCAATTACTGCTGGATTTGGCATTGTTTAGGGTAGTTACATTTCAGTATACTTTTGGAGTCTAAATTGAGCATAATATAAAATCTGATAGTGTAATTATATTCAAATAATATGCTTTATGTTCTGCTTTTGTCATGCTTTAGTTACATTCCAAACAGTATTTCTAAATATGTGATACATTTATTTTAATGCACAAGAATAAAAGATATGTGTTACTTGATACTAGGAAGTTCTGAAGGTTCTTGGCTCCTGCTAATGAGCACTTTCAGAACTTCTTAGCAAAGTCTCAGAATTTTATATTGTGATCCCTAAAGGTGCAGGGAGAAAATTCTACCTTGATGTTAACATCTAAATAGAGCAACAAAAGCAATTGTGCTGCTAAACAAAACAGTAACTGCTTTCAATTTTCATCTCGTGGTGTTGACCAACATTTATTTACTAAGAGATTACTGTTTTCTTCAATTAAGTAATATTTACACAAGGTACATCCCTTCCTGCAGTTCCGGTTCATCAGGTGGAATTTTGAATCATGGATCAGGTGAAGGATACTGCAGTAAGCAACCTGTTTTTTTTAAAACATGTATAAGTGTCAAACACAAGGAAGAGGGCACTGAAGAAAAAAAATAAGCATATGAATGAAATAGCATCAGAATGTAACATATTCTTTGCCAACAGCATCTACCAGCTGCTGCTGCTGCTGCTGCTGCTGCTGCTGCAGAGTATTGCCTCTGAAGGAGTGTGTGTCTCTATTTGAACAAGTGGCATGAGGAGGTACTTGGTGTTTGGATATGGTGTCCTTAGCGTCTATCCCAGCCCAAGCTCTTGGACCCTAAGAACACTGTTGCACAGTAGTTGTATCTGCTATACTGGGATGCTGCGGACTCCTTTTTAATTCTTTTTTGGTGATACTGATGTCCCCTTATTTCTGAGGTGGTAATTGTTCAATTCAAAATATTTAGTAAGCTTAATTGGATTCTTTGCATGTCTTTTCAGTTCACCTAAGTGATGTTGTGACTGTGTGGTTTTGTAGACACCTAAGTACTGTCATAGTCTGAAAGACATAAATAATTTTGAAAAGGAATAGTAGGAGAGAAGTGTTGCAGAAAATACCCTAAAAACTTACTCGAATGTTAGCGTTTTTCTGTTTTCCAAACTAATAATACAAGGGATTTTTTTCCCCCATTACAGTATTGAAATTAGTTTTTCTTCTCGTCTTCTTTCATATGCCAGATTTTATTTTCCAATTTACTTCCATTTTCCCTGTTTTTTTGAAAAAGGTTGAGATTAAATTCCTGTAAGAATATGCACAGAAAAATCGAGTTCTGTACTTATAAGTGTCCTACGTACAGTATCTAATTAATTTGAGAAGTGAAACTTTTAAATAAAAAATACAGGTAAAAACCTCTGCTCACATCTATTCACTTTATTGTATGAGTACCAAAAAGAGAGGTGACTCTTACTTGAATTTCAATGGTACGACAAAGGTACTTGCGTGTAAGTTTTTATAAAATTGAGAAATAAATTCATTTTGGAGGAGTGTTATACTCTATGTTTATAAACTTTATGCACTATTTATGTACACTGATGGTGTGTGCCATCTTAATGTGCTTCTTATTGCTTTAAATCAACAAAGCCACACTGGGGTAAAGTAACTGCAAAAATACATTGCAGGAAACAGAGTTAACTGTCTAGCTTTCGGATAATGACATTTTTATGCCCATGCCTTTAGAAACTTATAATCCTGGAGACCCAGAACTGTCTCCATTTTTGCTGAATTTGGGATGTTCTGGATGTATTAGAGTGCTCCTTAATAACAAGTTTTATCAGTTCTGTCAGATCTACCCTCAAGACTGAGAACAGGTACAGTCATAGCTTACAAAATGAGCATTGGGTGAAATTGTTTTGCACATGAAGCTTTATCCTCATTTCTAATTACATGCATATAAAACATTTGAACATTAATCTCTCTCCTGAAAATGGGTAACTTTGAATTTTAGTGACATATTACATGGCTTACCTATAGTTAGCTTTTATTTTTAATATGTTAGTATTGCTGATCTCCTGGTATTTCTTTGATAGTAATAATAGGAACATTAGCTAGCTGAAGAAATTAAGAAGTCTTTCAGTAATTTATAATTTAAGAATTATTCCAGAACAGACTAACATTTAAAGACTAGATACTGGACATTAGCACTGATTGTGCAATCACAGTGTTCATGATGAACGTATTCTGATTTGTCTGTTCATCAAATCAAGCAGCTGGAGAAGTCTAACTTATGTGTTGAAAACTTGCCGTCTTATTTTGTGTCATTGTTTTAATATATCAGGTTGAAACTGCTGTTTATTGTCAAAAGTTTCAAGATTCATGTTTCTGCTGGGTTGAGGTAGTGTCGTAAAGATGGTAAATTAATTGTGTGGTGTGCTCTAGTTCAATCCAAACAAAAATTGTTTCTTCTGTAAATGTTGTTGCACACAGAATCATATGGGAAATCTTTGAACTGAGATTCAGAACTTCTTGGAGAATAATACTTGGTGTGAGCAGTGGCATCTTCTTATAAAAGATTCTGAGACTACAAAAGATAATGACTCTAATGACTGAAAAGGGACTCCAGGCAATATAGTCTTTGTTTAGGTTTGTTGGTATTTTATACCAAACCCATTCAGTGCCTGGAATGTAGCATTCACAAACCACTTCATGAAATGAATATCTAATACAAAATGCATGTATTTTAGTTTTTCCATGCGATGCTTTAACTATAATTATAGCAGGCTAATTAAATTAGTCATACAGATTGCAGGATTTTTTTCCCTCAAAAACCAATCAATTTTGGATCTCCAGCCAAGAGCCAAAGATAACTGTAATTAAAAATGCTGTCTCTAAGAGCTGTTGTATCTTCTAAGTAAACTCCCACTACAGGAAAGTGTCTTTGACCTGAAAAGGCTCGCTGTCTTTGGTGAACCTGGGTCAAAGTCAGACAGGATTTTTAATGGAACAAAAGAAAATTAATCTGCACTGAGTAGTCTGAATTGTTTACATATTAATGTTCATTTTAAAAGCCTGGTAATCCACCATTTTTGGGCACTGCATGGAAAGGAATAAGAAAAACCTCAGAAAGGAATTCACATACAGTGGTTAACTAGGACTTCGATTTTTTAAGACGTTGCCCTACTTCCATCACCAGTTAGCCACCTTCTGCTGTTTCCTGCATTGAAGCTGTCTTTCACTAAAATGGTGAAACGTTTTCATTGTGGTGGAATGTGCCATGAAACTGCCAGGTTCTTGCTGTCAGGGGCGATTCTGGGGAAGACTTAGAAAGAACAATTGTGGTGTATTCAGGCTCTGCACTTAATGCAAGAGATTCTTACTGATTTACAAATGGAAGTTGTAGTTTAGCCCTTCCTTTTCAATTGGCACCTTTTACTGCAGTGTTAAACCATGAAATTATCAACAATAAATCACACAATGGGCAGATGGACCAATTCTGTCAGCATTTTATGCATACAGAGTTTAATGGAGATGAATGATGACATGATTCAGTTTCAGATATCCCTACTGCTAGGGAAAGAAAATGCTTTCAAATGTAATTGATTGATAGTTAATATTTGACTTGAATTTAATAACTTCCTTTAAAAAGGTTTAGTGCTTTTTTATTTTGCTTTATCATATAATCAAACTCAGCTTTTATTCATTACATTCTGCTGAGGTCAGACTGATGAGGGATTGATGAAGTAATGATATTTGGGGATTTCTTGTATCAAGAAAGCCAATAAGACATTTTTTTGTTGTTCAGACTAAAGATTGGAACTCATCTAGAAAATCTGATTGTGTTTGTAGTATCCTATTACTGATAAATACAATTTTTCCATTATCTGTTGGAACCAAACTTTGAAACCTGAGCATAATAGCAGAGGTGTTAATGGAAAGAGAAAATAATTGAGAGCTCTCTTGAGATAGCTGGTATTCTACTAACTCGAAGTAGCTAATGTCCCTGTCAGCTGGTGCATAAAAGCAGTCCATAGAAATAATGTGGTCAAATGATTCAATGGAATTCAAAATCTTACTTTCTTCATTCTACATTATTTCTTTGTTATACTTAAAACTGATTATATAACAACGGTGGATAGTGGAGTATGATTTAATACAACTGTCTGTCTGTTTGTACTGGCTGTCTGAGGCTGACTGGCTTGTAGTACTGAAGCTTCAGGCTTGTCTTCCACTCACGTGCCTCAGTGTGAGATACTGGGTCAATGCTACTGTGGCTGAAGTTCATTTGCTCTATAATGTGATCAAACTTTGCAAACAGGATGGTTAAGAAATAACTTTATGGACACAACATAAGAAAAAGGGACATACAGAAGGCGTTAAGAGAAGACAGGATGACAAAGTACTTACTAGCTGTTGAAAGACAGTTTTGGTGCAAGGAAGTGGAATTAAGCTGTGGAAAGCAGAAGAGAAATGGCAGAATTATATATTTTAAGGTAAGAAAATGGGGAGAATGTAGGAAGAAGGGAAGGGAAAAGATAAGACTGTTTTTATAGGCTTTTTGACAGCTATTTTGTTTGTCCAAGAAGAACATACAGACATCAGTAATTCCTTTTGCCCTATGTTTTATTTAACTGTTGAACCATTGTCTTCAGTTCTGCTTTCTGATCCTCTTGAGACAAAAATAGCTTTACCAGTCTCATACTGGCTCGCAGTTGAAAGTTGTTGTAGGTGGTAGGAAGATCCTGTATTATCTATAGATAGAACTCAAAGCTGTTGAGAAATTGTTTTAATGAGTCATTTTTCTCCAATCATCCCGAATAATAAGCTGTGAATATTCCTGTCATAATTCACTTTAAAAGTATAATACCATAAGCCTGACGGAAGTAGGTACTCTAGGTCTCCCATGATGTCTCTTGGAATACCAGTGTCCCTATTTCACTTCTGCTTGTCATGAGCACATTCATACCCACGTTTGTTCCACTCTTTAGACACTGGGTCTGTGCATCACTTACTCTTGCCATTTTTGATTTTCATTCTCTACAAGCACTTTTGAGTTCTTCTGAGCTTTCTTCCTCTCCTGTTTGAGAGCTGCTCTTATATCAGAGGTTCAAATGTCCTCCTATTTCTCTTCATCCAGCCCAGAGCAGTAGCAAGATCTCTGTCATTTTCCTTCAGTTCTAGAAACTGTGTCTTTGTTCCCTGAAAATCTTTCTTTTTTTCCTAATGTATCTGATATGAAATAAGAGAGTATAGTTCATCTAAAACAAAACAGCAGTGAGTCTTCCTTACATTGGATGATGTTGAAAGATCTTTGTAACTTGACCTGTAACATTTATGCTCCGTGGTTATTCCTTTTATCCTCCATTTTCCTTCACCTGCATTTCCCGTTGTTTATTTATGCATAGAGCACTTTGATAATTAAAGAGAAGCAAATGTAACGTATGAAGTGTGGGATATGTTCGGGAGGTGACCATGTATGCATAGGCCTTCTATCCATAGGATCTCTTCAAGCACAATGTTTTCAGTTTGCCTGTGATTAGACTACCACCAGAGAACCCCTCGGTCTTTCTCTGAAGATGCTGCAAGTTTGTTGGTTTTAGGCCATTTACATTTAACCCATTTTCCATAGAAGTGTGTGCAAGTAGGAATACTGTTGCATTTATGCATTTTCTCTTGAGTTTTTTTGGTTTAATTCTATAGCAATTTGTCCTTGATTTATGTTTTTCTGTTATGCCAAAAAATGAAAGTCTGTTCCATATTTTCTTCTCATGAAGATGTATCAGCAACCTGGTAGTTGATAAACAAAAGTTTGTCAAGAACCTTGTCTTGTCTTGTAAATAATCTTCCCCCTCTTGCTTTCATATGAAGTGTTTCTGTCTTTCTTGGATTTTTCACATTCTTATATATATGTAACATCAGTATTTTTCTCAAAATTGTGTTCTAAGAAGCGGGAAAAAAATCACCTTCTGGTTTCTGTTTATTTCTGCATGTATATCAAAAACTGCCTTAACAGTCCTCCCCATCCTGCCACGTCATCAACATGTGCATTTTTCTTTCTTTGTTACAAAACCCAGGCTATTCTGGATTCATGACCTTCCAAGATGTTTCCCTGTTTTTCCGAACTTGTCACAAGCTTCTGAGTTATTGTCAAATGCAATTTGTTTGAATGGTTGTGATACATCAAGCAAATCCATCCTTGTTCATATTATTATCAGGATCATCTTTGTGTGATCTGTGCATTGTGTTTGCCTTGAGAGTCACTGGAAAATGAAACATACTCTGTGATTAATTCCGATTCTGTGATACTTTATTTTATACAATTTATTTTACATCCTTTCTTAGTAAATGGTTCCTGTCTGGTTGGTCTTTTAAAGTTGTTTCATATACTGTCCTTAATAGAACTGCATTCTATTTCTGTTGATTTTTAGAGATTTATTTAGTAGAGCAAGTAGACTGTTTTAAGAAGCATATACCAGAGTTTGTACATGTCTTTGCTAGGTTTTGAGTATACTTTTTAACTTCATAGCACTTGGATTTATTATGTGCAGATAACTGCAGCTGAATTTCTGTTAGGTTTTCCCTACACAACATAAAATGAACCTAATTTCTATAATTATCTATGGCCTTGTTCAACCAGCATTTCTCTTTCTAATTTTCTCTTTTTCTGCTGTTGTCAGTCATGAAATATGTGTAACAGTCTTGCACTGGATCCTAAATAATGTCAGACTTTTAATAGTGGTAAGAAATTGACTGAATTTTATTACTGCATAGATGTTCAGACTTTAGCTTTAAAAATTCATTTAGATATTATTTTCCTATTAAATGTTTATCTTCCACAATTGCTACATAATTGTACCAAATATACATCTCCAAAGAAATAATACATTAAGTATATATGTAGTGTGTATATTTATGTATTTCTGGAAATACATGGATTTCCCAGGAGTAATATGAAATTCCGTGACAGACTTTGTACAGGAGTAGAAATACAGGCTTTACTTAAGTGTATTTAGATTTTGACAGTTTTCACAGCTCATGGTAAACGCTTTTATCAACCTTCCTTCAATTTTATGAAAATTCTACATAGGAACTGTCGTACAGAATTATTTTAGCTTACAAAATATGAGTCTGAATTATTTTAAACTCTTACTGATTCAGAAGATTTGGGGTTACTATTTCATTAAAGCACCTGCCATGTACATAAGGCAGCACTGTATGTACTTGTTAGCACTAAGCTCCTTGCACAAGCTGAAGTGGCTGACATGGTCCTTCCAAGGTATTTATTCTGTATTTTATAAACATGATATTCTTCTAAACTCAATGAAAGCTCAAGAGCAAGTAACCACTTGCTAGAATATGTTCCCTTCCTCAGATTTTTTTTCTCCAAGTAGCTTTATAAAAAGTGCAAAAGTAACATTTTTTAAAACAGGCAATTTTTTGATCAGAATTTTTTGGTGAAGAGGTTACATCTAGACCAGTAGTTTTGTGCTGGCACAGCAGCTGTAGGACAGCGATACTGAAATTGAAAACATGTCTTTCATGCCTTGGATGACAATTTTTCTCTGAGTACATAGAACAAATGAAA
>VWZT01005903.1:28489-39792 GCA_013397055.1 Pachycephala philippinensis | reverse complement strand
GAAAAACCCACAAAAAACCAGGAAAAAGAAACAGATTCAGCACTTAAGCCATTTGGATTAAACAGCAAATTCTGTGGTGTGCATAATCCCTTTTTTGTCTTTTTCTTCTATTATGCTGTATTTTTTTGCAAGAACAGGCTGATTTTTAGTCTATTTTTGTGAGCTTCATTGTGCTTTTCTTGTATCTTATGCAAGTTGACTACTAATGACTAATGAGAACAATATGAATGCATTGTTGCTGCATTAGTGTAAAGTGATCTGTGTTTTTTGCACTTAAAGAGGGTATTCAAGACACTCTAGTTGTGTAAAAAATAGTTCATATAAAAAAAGCCACTTCTGTATTAGTTAAACTGTATGCTTTTAGTAGGTCTTGTATCAGTGGCAATACATCTACACAGCATTAAAGGCAGTGCTAGCTTGGAGAGGGTTCAAATCGCTTCATATTGTGATCTGAAATTTTATATACAATATATCCCCCCCCCCAAAATATACCTTATTAAATATTTTATGATTCAGAAAATTTGCTAGTTTTGTTTTTCCTATTAGCCACTTAATTAAGTCATAAGATTATTATGGAATTTATTTTTCAGGTTACTAAATGCTTTCCTTAGGTGGCCTTATTTTTCAGGTGTGAGGCTTATATTCTTTAACTCATTTCTCAATGAAAGGAACGCTTAGTTTTAAAAAAGGCCAAACAACTCCAAACCAAAACCCAGTGGTGACATTGATACCCATGGAGTTGCTCACAGCCTGTAGCAGTGCTCTGTTCATGTCCCAGAGAGGGAGGGAGCCCTGCCTGTCCTGATGGGCTGTCGGCACAGCTGGGAGCTGTGGGATTCCTGCACAGTAGTTGGTCAGCTGGGTGAGTCAGATTCCCTCTGTAGGCACTGAGGTTGCAGTGATAACCTGTAGCCCACAGTGCTCCAGTAATTTCTGGAGAAAACAGATGTGATTCTAGCTGTGTAACAGTCATCGCATCTGTGTGGTAAGAAGAAGACTTGTGGCTTTCTAGCTTTTAGCTGAGTACTGTAAAATATTTTACTGCTTTTTTTTCCATTGTATAGATTTTACCAATTAATTCACAATATAAATGTTGTCAGTTTTAGGTCAACAGTGGGGAGTTATCTTCTTTATACAAAAATATGTAAACTAGTTTTTTAATATATTTTTTCCGTGACATAATCAAGCAACATGACTGCTTTTAACAAATACTAAAGTAGCGTGTCAAGACTGTGGAATTAGATTGGCAACAGAGAAAGACTGTCCTTTCCTCACATTACAAGTCTGCAGTGGCTTTTCATGATTTTTTACATCCTTAGTACTATATCAATAGTTACTGAAAGCTAGAGTAAAAAAATTCTGATTTTCTTCACTATGTATTGAGGTGATTTAGGAGGTAGGTGCAGCTTTTCACATAAAAACTGGTATCTGGCCTGACTTTCCTTTAATGAAAGCCATCCCTGTCATCCGCAGTCTCTTTGTGTAAAGCCCCCTATTGAAGTCATAAGGTAGGTAATGAAAAAGTTGCAGTCCCAAAACTTTCACTGTAAAAGACACAAAGTTTACAATATTTAAAATATTGCTGTAAGCACCAGCCTCATTTGTGTCACTTCAGAGAGAGTTCCCAGGCTGAGTGTGCATGTAGATCTTCAAGAAGAGTTTGGGTAGTGGCTGGTGGTAAGGTGCAAAACTGTGTGGTTCTTTCTGTGGTCTTGGCGTTGCCCCAGTGCCTGTGTCCTAATTCACCAAAATTGTGCTTCATGTGGCCAAATGTGTTGGTCCCTTCAGGGGTGCTCACATACATCAAACACAGACAACTCTAAACAGACCTGGGCAGGTTCCTTTCAAATGTGCTTGTAGCACAGAGGTCTGACTGTGTAACTAGTGAGAGGATTGGTTTTATGTAAAGTTGATTGGGAACACGCTGGAAAAAGCTCCTGTTTAAGGTCTGAGTTCTGGCTACAGAGCGATTTAATGTGGCACTGTGGTCTCTGTGGAGGGCCACAGCTTAAGCTGTGAATCACTTTTTACACAAGCTGTAGATAAACTAAGGCAAATTGAGTGTTCTCTATAAAAAAGTGCCAGAGAGAGACTTGAACTGTGGAAAGAATATTTTTTTACCCAAGATTTAAGTAATACTAAAAAGTTCACAGTGGTCTTTCATGCCTTCTCCAGAATAAGAGAGGACTAGATGGAACAACTAAGAAAAAATGATGTGATATAGAATACGATTAAGTTTGTTCCTGCTTGGTAAAATGGATCATTCTGGCTCATTAAAAAAATCAGAGATTTATTTAAATATTAATCCCTGGCAGTATTTTCCTTTGTGTAGAAGTTTATTGCTTCTGTCACAAATCAGAACTTAAGCTTCCTAATTTCATATTACTCTGTTGGACAAAGCCAGCTGAAAAGTTTAAATCCAAAACATGACAACACTTAAAATTCTGACCAATTTTATTAGACTACTAACACTGATAGGTAAAAAAATCAGTATGAAATATTAACACTAGCAATGCTAGTTAGTGGTAATATGTGAAGTAAATTTAAAAATCTACTTCACCATTTTTTTACAAAATATAAACAATTACTTCTGCAGTTAATATTTATTAGTATTGCCTTATGTATCTGCATATTTTCTACTTTTTAAACTGTATTTTCCATGCCACTTTGCAAATTGGGTGTTAATTGTTAAAACTTTAGCACAAAACAGACAAAATGCTGAATCAAGGCAACTTCCAACATCAACTGCTGTGGAACAATCACATTTTGTTTACACCTAACATACTGATTGTATTTACATTTTAACTGAGCAGTGATTCAATTAACAAACGTGGTGATTATTCAAAATATACACAGTATAAATATCCCCAGGAAATCAGGAAACGGCCATCCTGATGGAGTCAAAAATGCAGGCAGCTGGAAGCAGTCTTAGGAAGATGCTCTCTTCTGTTCAGAAAATGGAGATTCATAGGCTTCCATTGGTGGGCAGGTGCAAACCAGATGTTGATCTCCATATATGTCATCAATGCGAGCAATTGTGGGCCAAAACTTGCTTTCAGGCTTCACAAATGGCTAAGAGAGATAAAAAGCCCCAACCGTCTTAATTTTTCTGCCAAGTAAAGCTACAAAATTATAATAGACATTAGAAGCTTGAAGAATTACAAGTGCTGTGAAAGTGGATTTTTAAGCCATCCTTCAAACTTCTTTGCTATCACTGAAAATTAACAAGCATGTATAATAGAGGTGACAGTCCAAAGAATGTTCAGATTTTCAAAAAAGTGTAGTCATGCCCTCTAACATGTGCTTGCAGAGAAGCAGTTTTCATGAGATGAAAGAAAACTTTATTATCCTTTGAACAACTGGCTTACAGATAGAAATGAAGGAAAAGTGGAGGAGACTGCTGTGCTGTTCAGTATAGTTAGAATATAATACATAAAGGAAAGTGGCAAACTTCACAGGTGTAGTTGAATTCTTTGAAACAGTACGTATCACTAAAATACTTGCAATTAAGTTTCAAATGAGAAAGGTTGGTTACACCTACATTTAGCTGCTATGATTATGGAAGCAATCAGGAAGTATGATACCAGAGTCCGGTTCCAATCTGAATTTATTTGTAGCAAGTCCACATTGGTGCTGCTTTCCCCGTGCTGAGCATGGGGCATCTGGTCACACCCTTATGCAAGTTCTTTTGAGCAGCTGAATGTCAGCACATGGGACTCCGTTTTGGGAGCCCTTGGTGCAGCATGTCAGAACTGAACAGGCTGTTTCCAATAGGAAGGAATATTCAATGTTGAAGTGCTAAGATTCAGAAATCCAAGTCTGCACCTATGTGTAGAGACTTTTTTTTTTTTGAGATCGTCTTTCCTTGTCTTTAAAAACAAAACTAATGAAATTGCGGTAGAGCTCACACACATAAAAACTGAGCAACAATAAAATGGCTCTGAAGTTCTCATTCTTACCACATTACTTCATCTCCAACTGACTAAGAACCTACAGAGCACAAAGCATATTTATGTATTACCACACCATGAAGTTCCCATTAGGTACTCACCAGTGGGAATGCTGCCACTTCTCTGGAGTAGGGACGATCCCACTTGGAAGAAGTGACACAGTTCAGAGTATGTGGTGACATCTACAAGAAACAAGACATGTTGAAGACATGAAATTGCTGAATTCAGTTGAACGTATCAGTGTGAAGCCTTCTTCAAGTTCACATTACCACATATAAATAATTACTGTCTAGAGAACACTGTTTATCTGGGGGGGAAAAAAGACAGATTTAAACAAGGAGGCAAGTCAGTATTTGGATTTTTTTTCAGTTTGCCTAAAGATGCTTCCCAAGGCTTGAGTATGCTTTTGGTTTTTCACTAAATTTAGAAGTCAGTACAGCATTAAAAGAGTTGAAAAGAACTTGAGCTGATACCAGTTCTGTGCTGCCATTGCTAAAATAATTAAATCAATCTTTATTTTATTGTTAAGGTCATTCCACTTTCTGTCTTAAGCACGCAAAATAAACATCTCTCTTTTGTTACTTTGAGATGGCCTTGAAATATAGATTAAGCGCTTGTGGAAATAACGTTCTCTGCTCTGTCAGCAAAGACCTGACTTCTGACTTGAAAAGGTCAAAATTCAAATTTTGAAAAAGTTGAAGGTTTCTCAAAAAAATCTTGTGTTCACTGTTGTGCACCTTTACTTTTGAGAGTACTGAAAGACCAGGAAGTGGGCTTTTGCAGTCTCAAGGGTTAAGCTGATGCTGGTACCTTGCTCTACATGTCATCTTACCTTTAGTGGGTTAATTTGGGGGTCCATCCTGCCCTCCTCTATTTCAGCAATTTCCTGCCGAATGTTGATCATTGCATCACAAAATCTGTCCAGCTCTGCTTTGTCTTCAGACTCTGTTGGTTCAATCATAAGTGTCCCTGCCACTGGCCAGGACATGGTTGGAGCATGAAAACCTGGTGACAATAGCAGAAATCAGTCACTATAACAATAGGTTATGAGATAATACATGCATTAGCTATCAGCAGATCCACAAATTCAGCCCTTTCTATACAATAATCTTTACAGGATTGAACATTAGTAGTGTTGGCACTGTACTTTAGAGGTAAGACAGACTTTTCAAGTATCTTTGTTTTTAGCACTGAAGGGTACCACCACTGTATTATTTACAATAAGATTACACACTGATTTAATGAAACAGTTTATTAAAAAGGAAGTTTAATACACTTATCTGTGTAACTCACCTCTATACCTAGTGAAAAGTCTGTTTGAAGTGGTGCATGATATTTAAGGCTCACTTACAAAGGGCAGAAAGGGTGGGTTTTTTAGTATCACCATCAGGCCTTGGATTATTTCACTGAAGTCATATTACTGGTTAGGGTTTTGACTGCTTTCATGCATATTCATTAAAAGCACAGTTCTATAGGATCAAGTAGTTCAATGGGTCCTCTTGTCTGGCAGCCAAAGAGCATCCACAGTCAGATCCTCAAGTGCATGTGTACAAAACTGCATAAACTATATGAGAATGGAACTGTTCAAATCCTATTATCCTACTTCAACAGCATTTCTTTTTTCCCATTTTATTTTGTTTTGTATTGCTTTGTTGGAACCTTATTAAGCTTTTGGCTCCAATCCACTTGCTCCAAACGGTTGAGAGTCATGTAATCAGTAATTTGGTGGGGCAGTAGACAAAACTGTGAAGTAGCAGCGGAGTCAGAAGTACCTACTACAACTCAGTATATGCAAATATCTCTCTAAGCCCTTAAAGAACATGAGGAAACCTGAAATGATTGTAACAGATTCATCAACCATAAGCACAGAACTAGAATGTTTGTGTCTCCCTTTAGAAGAGATTTAGAAAATTCTCACTTGCACTGCTATTTTAAAGAATAGACATTTGACTTACCATAATCCTGAAGCCTCTTAGCAACATCTACAGCTTCAATATTTGCTGTTTTTTTGAAAGGTCTTGTATCCAAAATGAATTCATGGGCTACATAACCTGTAAGTGAAAAAGTGAACACTAGGTTTACTTAGTAGGAGAACAATGCAATTTACCAAGCTGTCTATTCTGATTGGGTTTGTGGAGAACATGGCAAAAAGACAAACTCAAAATATCCACTTGGGCAAAACCTCAAATCTGAGAAATTATCAGGTAGGAGACACATAGCTCAGTTTTTGAAGACTGGCCCTTTGAGTCCCACATCATGTTAAGAAGAGGCCTCGTCCAAGCCCAGAACTAGGAATGAGTGGTCAGAGTAACTCCTACAATTTACAAGTTCTCTGAAAAAATAATTGGATTTGTCAATGGCCCAACACCATTTGGGTCTTAGGCTATCTTAAATTAATCAAGATAATAATTTTTATCTTATGCCAGAGCAAAGCTCGTATCTAGTGTTATAGAGAGGCTAAAGACAAAAGTTATCTGTATTTATAGCCAAGATTCTGGAGAACCTTGTTCCATTACACTGTTAAATCCTTAAAAACTTGCAATTTTCATTCACTTCTATTAAAGTACAACTTGCAGGTTTAACCGAGGTGTACGCCATTAAATTTAAGACATATATTTTAAAGATAATATATATTGTACTCAAATGTTCTTCGATGCTGGTCAGCTTAAACAAGCAAAATAAATTCTCTGGTAGTTACTCTACTATCACAATAATTTTTTTCATCTCTTCTTCATTACTGCTGTCCTGTTGCAAGTCTAGAGAGCCAAAACAGGGAACCAGAATGTAGCTAAAATACTGTGCATTGCCAAGGGAATTCTGTCTCATCTCACAAAAGTGAACAAGGAGCAGAAATGAGGGAAACTTGATGGGATTTTTTTTCAGAGAAAGTGTGCAAGGGGAAGTACAGATCCAAAAATTACTTCCAGTTCTTAAATTGCTGCATCAGTGGTTGTGGAGATTTGGAAGTCTCAACTTGGTTGCTTTTCCTTTTTCTAATGTTCATTAATCTGCCATTAGATTAGATTTCAAGGAGAACAATCTAATGGTTTACTCTATCTTTTGGCATCAATTTTTCTAATTAAAAATAGATATTACTTTTCTTCTACTTCCAAGTATCTCAGTTTCATTGCAATACATCCATAGATGAAGTGTGGCAGGTTATTTCTCTCCTTGTGAACAACATCAAGAGAAGTTTGAAATGCAGCTATCCCATAGCATTAAAGAAAAGAACCATATTGAAAGCCAACTTCTACATGAGGCAAAAAAAAAGTCAGCCTGGTAGAAGAAAAATGTCTAATACTTGCCTCTTGCTCCTCTGAAAAGGATTTTGTAGTGCTTCTCTAGCCTCTTTGCCATGTAATTTGCATTTAGTATAGCAATCTCAGAAGCATGCTTCAGACCCTTTGCTCCCATTGTCTGAAAGAGAAATAACATGAAGAAACAGATCTAAAACAGGTCCCAAGCAAACCAAGTGTGCTCCTGCAGTGGTAGGCATGACAGACAGCACACATCGATGCACCTGGCTAGTTCTACACTCACGGAGAAGCACTGGATATTGACTGAGAGCACCTTTGGTGTACATAGATCATGAGAGTGTCTACCGTGTGAGAGGTTTAGCTTGAAGTCCACAAGTGAGTGACACAAAACTTTCCTCAAACTGAGAAGCTTTGAACTGAATAGAAAAAAGTGAGAACACAAACAATGTCAAAAGGCACAGGCTGCCTGTCTCCATCCCACAGCGAGAGTGTCCAGAGAACTTTAGACAGGACAGTGTAAATAGATGGCATTTTGCACTGTGAAGAAACAGCTCCCCTTAAAAATTTCTAACGGATTAAATATTCTGTAATGGGAACCAGCTTACAGTCACAAGTGATTTTTACCCACAGCTGAAAAGCCATCATGGAAATTGCACCAGTTCACATTTGCTCACTTTGGATTCCAGGAGAGCGGGTTTCCCTGGCAGAGGAAGTTTCCATGGTTAGAGTATCAAACTGGCAACAAAGTACTCTGAATGACACTGCCCTAGGTTCAGTCTTCCCCAGCTCTGTCACTGGAAGTGTTAAATGTTGCTCAGAGTCCCAGCATACCCTTCTCTCAGGTAGAATTTGAATCTACATTCATCTCTGTTGGCTAAATACTTCCATACATGTAACCAAATCTTTGCTGGCTTATCGCTAAATTGCAAGGGATTAACAAATTACGCAGATCATGATCAAGCTGTCTCACATGTAAAGTCAAAACTAAGTTCAGTTTTCAAACTCAGTAAAATCCTCTGGAATTCAGGATATTGTAAAGTTGAATGTTACACAGATGTCAAGTATAACAGTACTGAATCACACAACTAAATACTCTTGGGGGAACAATAATTACCAAGCAGCTTTTAAATATGAAAACTTCAATGACAGAAAGTAGAAGCCTGACTGCGGTTTTCTGCCTGGGGTCCACTTGTCTCAAGAGTTATTACAGACAAGAGGTAAAAGAGTTAGGATGTCAGGACAACTGCTGTATCTTTCTCACGGAAACATTGTCCTGCTATAAAACAAGTAGGCTTGATGGATGTAAATAACCTATGACTGTACTGTAGTCACCTGCATTTCAGTCTGTGCAAACATCTTATGATGAGTTGCTGTTAAACCTGTTCGTGTGATTCCAGTGGTGATTGAACTTGAAAGAGAAACAGAACCTCAGCTGATACTCCTTATAAAAGTCTACACACCTTGATATACACCCAGGAAATTGGCAATATAGCACTGGAACCCCAAGGTGCAGCACTGACAGTACCCAAAGGACATGCATCCTTATCCGGCTGTATTTTGATGACAGGGTGGGAAGGCAAGTAGGGAGCCAAATGTTTCTTCCTAAAACAAAAACATTGATTTTAGAACTTAAATGTGTGTTCCTGTGTTACCATATCTGGACAGTTTCAGCTGTAGTTTCTCTTCACCTTGCTTCCAAATACAGTCCTCCAGGAAGTCTAGTCTATGTCTTCTTCAAAAGAAAGTTTATTAACACAACTGGTGCCAGTGGAGGATGGCACTCAGTTTTCAACCTATCACAAGATATTCATGGTGCTGTCCAAATAAAAATGACCACCTTTAAACAAATAAGATTATTTTCCTTTAAAGAAATACGAATGCTCCATAGGATAGCTTTACACAGCTCATCTACCAATTCTGTGTTCTGGACTACATGCCGTTTTATCAGCCCTCAAAGTCCACAAATCATCCCTTACCCAGGAAACAGATTGCTGAGTGAGGTCTACCACACACACTAAAAGGCCACCACGGAAGCCAAGGTTTGGGAATACAGGTGGACACCACCGTTCATGAGATCAGCNATACCCACACTCCAATTGGTCCCATTCCAGGTCCTCCTCCTCCATGGGGAATGCAAAAGGTTTTGTGAAGATTTAAGTGAGAGACATCAGAGCCATAATCTCCAGGACGACACAGACCGACCTGTAAAGGGAATACTCTGGTTCAATACATTCTTCATTTAAGACCTATTAGTGAATAAAAGGAGAACAGGCTGAAAAAGATGGTGTATGTTTTTATGGTTTTCTTTATCATGATGCATCATAAGCAAGAACTTGATGCAAATAATATTTTGCTTTAGGAGTTCTTAATTATGTCTGTAAAGAATGTTTTTGATAAAGGTTAGGCAGACTAAGCCAGTTTCAGTGAACAACTCATACATCTTATGACACATTTCAGGGCAAAATCAAATAAAAGAGAATTACTTTCACCATCTAACTTTTATTGCTGCTCTTGAAAATGTTACCTCCTCCCCCAAACACTGTGCCATCTTGCATGGAAGCTGTGTTATGGTCTGAACTAAGTACTGCTGTGCTATTTTTACTCCAAGGACCCCCAGTAGTAATAAATCTGCCTAGATTTTGTACCTGAGCATTCATATTAGCCCCATCTAAGTAAACTTGACCTCCATGTTTGTGAATGAGGTCACACACATCTCCAATCTCCTCTTCAAACACACCGTTGGTGGAAGGGTATGTGATCATGATGGCTGCCAAGTTCTCCTTGTGCTTGTCCACCTGGTGGCAAGGAGGGGAGAGAAAAAAGGTCACTGAGGCTCCTAAAGCTTCTCAAGATTTTATAAAAAAAAATACAAAAGTCAGAGTGTTTTACGGGTGGGAAGCAATTCTATCAGCAGACAGTCAAAGCGATTTATAGTCAGCAAAGGATTCTGGGTTCCTTCCTTCAGCCATGCCTATGGAAAAAGAATGATTTCTGAACAAATCAGAATTTTAAATCAGGGAAGAAGGCAGGCATTAAAAGATGTATATATATAGTCACTTCTGGGACCTTCAGACAACCAAATGAATCATCTGGCCTTCAAGTTAATGTGAAATAATGACCGTTCCCCCTACTTTCAGCAACAGAGTTCCACGACTACCATAAAAGTTTGTTCAGATGTGGAAATGTGTCCTGCTAATCCCTTGCATTGCAAGAGTCACCTGCAGCCAATATACTTAAAAAAAGAGAAAAGAAGTTGCCTAGCAACACCATCTCCAGCAGAGGGGGACTTGAACTTTGCTAAAAGAAGGGTGAAGTGCAGTTTCAAATGCTTCACATTCATGATCGTGGCTTGTTTATTTCCAGTACTAGCTGTGGACCAAAAGCATTTGCTACAAAAGAGTCTACTGTGTAGAAAGACTCTTTGAGCAAGTGCTGCACCAAAGATCCTCAAATTAAAAGAAATCTCACAAGTGTCACATGGTTAGTGTCTGAGCAAGCAACCAAAAAAAAGAATTACTTACACTTTCCAAGCATGTATTCACTATTATTGCTTTATTTTCTCTCACAAAAAAATGTGATTCAGCTGCCAACACTATTACCTTCAGAGAAGAAGTGTTCCTGCCTCGAAAAATCTACAATAATTAAATACTCACCATTGCTTTTAAATGCGAAATATCAATGCTCCCATTTTTATCCACTTCAATTGGCTGAATCTTCATCCCTGCCATGTGTGCACTTGCTGGATTAGTACCATGAGCAGATTTAGGAATAAGGCAAACCTTAGAAGGGAAAGAAAAACAGAGCCTAAAGTATAACTAGTTAAAAAAAGCTTAATGTTTTATGGTCTACATTCAGGTACAATTCATAATCAAAGTTTCAAAAAGAAATCCTGATGGTACTAGCAAATTGCCTCTTTTGCTGAATGATGCAACTCAATTTTTTAAGAAAATCCATTCAGATAGCAGCATTTAAATACTCATTACCAAAACTTCATTTGCTGCATAATCATATTTAGGGATGCAATTCCAGAATATTATTTCAGATACTCATATTTAAAATCTTCTTGTCTCACCCCACCGTTTTTTAAAAAAACACT
>VWZT01005903.1:17118-28450 GCA_013397055.1 Pachycephala philippinensis | reverse complement strand
TTTTACAGTTATCAGTCTCCATATGTACCATGGCTTGAAAGGAAAAACTGTCTAACTCCAAATTTCCACTACAACTTTTTATGGCTTCCAAAGCATTTTCTTCTGTATTTTATTCAAAACAAAACTTTAGACCAAAATATTTTGGCTATAGATAAGAAACTCAGAGCTACTTGCATGCTCTGTATAGTTAATTTAAGAAGTAAAAATAGAAGCACTTCTACTTAAATAAATGTAGGCTCTTGTTAGTGATAGGAAAATAGTACACGTGTCAGGATATTTCCAGACATTTTCTAGGAATTCCACCCTTTCTAAAGACAATAAATATTTCTCAAAAAAAAACAAAACAAAAAAAACCCAAAAAAAAACAACAAAAAAAAACCCCAACAAAAAAACAAAAACCAAACAAAAAAACCCTTTGCTTCTATTCAATACGGAAATTGAAACATCTGTCTATTATGACTCTCTTGGAAATATTTAACTAAGCTTATTAAGTTATTCAAGCTTAGCTTCATCAAACAAGGGCACTTTGTTTTCCTGAGAACCTGCATGATGTCTCATGGAACTCCATCATCCACGGTGATGCTGAGACAAATGTGAATTCCTTCAGAACACTGGAAACACAGGGATCCCAGTGCCTGTGCTGGGAAGCACTGCGCCACATCTGCAGCCATTTCACCTGCACAGCTGAAATGTAAAGTGACTCCAGGTGGCCACCAAGTCTTGCTGGGTACAGACATCATTGATCACACAAAAAGCAGAGAGATGTGAGCTGTCAGTTCATGTCCAGACTTTTTTCCCTCGAGAGGGCACCAAATCCAAACAAGGCCAACTGTGAGAACCTTGAACTGCTGGTTTAATTACTTTCTCCAGCCCAGGAGAAAAGAGCACTTCAGTTGAAAGGTCAACGTTTTGTGGGCTTTCTTATTTTCTTACTCCTTTTTTACTCTTTCCCAGGAGTATAATGATTTTCTTGTAACATTTGAAACCTGTAAAGTGTGAGTAAAGTGCAAGCAGCCCCCAGGCTCTCCTGTGCAGTTCACCTCTGGGTATTTTCAGAGCACAGAAGGACCCACAGACACTCAGAGAAGTCCAAGGATCTTGCACAGAATAAGAGAAATGGCAGATCATATGTAGACAATCAGAAGACAACTCTCCAACAAATAGAATTTTAACCTAATTTCACTTCCTACTGAAAAACTACTCACAAAACAAAGTTTGTAACTGCAAAGGGTGGTTGCCTTCTATTAAGTTTGATGTGATATGGATGCAACAAAGAAACAAAAACAGAAGAAAACAACACTTAGATTCAATTTTAGGTAGTTTCCTCACACAGAGGCTATAGCTCCCAGGAGGTCAGGACAGCAACCCTTCCACTTTGAGAAGGCAAATGAGTCTCAAAGCCAAGGATAAAATCAGGTTCAAATGATATGGATATTATTGCACTGAGGACTTTTTTCCTACTGTTTAAAGCCAAGTCTGTGAGTGTGTGAGAGAAGACCTATGTAATCTCAGATTTCCAAGAAGTTTTTGATGTGGTCCCAAAAAACTAACTTCCAGTGGGTTAAGTGGGAAGGTACATGTGCATAAATATTGCATGAATACATGGTAAAGAAATGAAAAGAAAAATAGTCAGTTTTCACTGTAGGGAAGGGTCATCCTAATAGAATATTATAAATATCTATGCTGTTTCTCTAGCATTTAAAATTCCTCATAATTGGGTTTATAATGGAGATACACAGTGAAATGCCAAATATCCTGGTAGCAAAACCCCCCAGATCACTAAAAGAACTGATTGCAGAGTTCAGAAAAGGACCCACAATACTGAGAAGCATCATTCAAAGCAGTATATGTATACTGGAGCCAGACAGATCTAAAGTATGACACAAGAAAACACATCTTAACAACGCAGAACTGCGATCTTTAGCTTTGAACCTACTGCTACTAAAAGATCTCACAGTTTTGATGGGAAAGAAAGCAACTGCATCAAAAACTAGAAAGGGAATAATAGAAAAAAGTAAAAGGAACACAGAAGCTTTAAAGATAACCAAAGTTATAAAATGGCTTTTTTGAGAAGGATGGACAAATAACCGGAATCCAACTAGAAAATGAGGACGGATAAGGATATAATAAATAATCCCAGAATTAACATATGATATGTCAACTGTGAACATGGAAGAACTGTTCATCATCTTTCAAGAGTGAGAGTGTGTTAGATGAAATTGTAAACTCAATATCTCAATCTTCCTTCACTACTTCCCATGGCTGGCCACACGGCACATGCAATGGTTGCTTGGGAATTAAAATGCCATAAGCATGATCTTCCCTGCTTTGCCCTCCTTTCCCTGAGCTTTTGTTGTTGAGTGTGCCATTATATGGCATCAACACCCCTTTGGTCAGCCAGGGTCAGCTGTCCTGGCTGTGTCTCTCCCAGCCTTCTTGCTGGGAAAGGACAGGGTCAGCACAGGGCAGTGGCATAGAGAGAAAAAAGCCTTGGCACTGTGAAAGCACTGTTCACCATTCGCCACGAGATCCCTGTGTAATGAACAGCCACAAAGCACCATATGGCTGCTATGGAGAAAGTTAAGTCCACCCTAGTCAGACACAGCACAATCACCCTTTCAGGGAGTGCCCTGTCTCATTCTCACTGTCTGTAAAAACTTTTATGACGGTACCGAGGATCCATGCGGGAAGCAGGGAATACTGAAAGCCTATCAGAGGTGACAATACACAACCTAGTTTCTCTCTAGGTGAGTCCCAACTCCTGAATCAACTCTCCTTTCTCCACTTCTCACCCAACACTGTTCACCACACGAGTGTGGACACTTACGGTTCTGTGACGTTCTCCTTTGGCATTTAAGTAAGCTTTGATTGCAGCCAAGCCTGCATACTCTCCTTGGGCTCCGCTGCCAGAAGAACACAAACACTGTTACCCAGCACACACATCAGCAAGTGCCACCTCTCTGCCACAGCTTCAAAACCGTCCAGCCCCAACCCTTACCAATGACTTCGGGCAAGTATCAGCAAATTAAAAGGAGGACATCCCACAGGTTAAATGACAAATGGACACGTTTAAATTAACAGCTGGATGTAAATGAAAAGTGTAGATGACAAAGGTTATGCCATTTCATGTGTTTACGCTATGATGTTAAATCCTTCTGGTGCCTGAGTTGATCCACATTTCTGCACCTAGCAGGGGACTCTGTGCTTGATTACAAAGAGGCAGACTAATATTGAAATGCATAGCAAAGTGTATGCAATGAAACAGAAAAGGTCTTTCAGTGACAGCCTAAGTGTGGAGTAAGTTCTTGCTGTTCATTTTGTATCAAAACTGCTAATGGACATAAACAGGCTGCAGCAGTACTCATTAAATGCTGCTTTAATCATTTCAGAGAGCATGCAGATCTTAGGCATTCTTCAGTCAAACCTAGTGCACTAACTACCAGTTTCAACAATTTAACACTTGGCAACTCATACAGCTTATTCCTATTCCAAATCTTTATTTTTAGTTCATAGGGGATAAATACTAAAAGAATTAAAAAGACAAATCATTAAACTCTTAGAAGAGATGAGACAAAATAAGATACTGTAGTTTTTTTAAAAAAAACTACTTAATAATTTCATAATCTTGAATTCAAGACAAATTTGATTCTAGAAAATGCTTCCATTTTTAGATCGCACCTTTTTTTTTTTTTTGGAGATAAGCTTTTGGAATCATGTCTCAAGGTGCAAATACCCAGAAAAAAAGTTCCTACCTATTCGGCTGGAAGGAGATTTTGTCATAGCCAGTAATCTCACATAGGTCCTTCTCTAAATCCTTGAAAAGCTGCTGATACCCTTGAGCTTGATCCAGGGGAACAAAAGGGTGGATGTTGGCAAATTCTCTCCATGAAATAGGCTATAAAAACAAAACAAACAAAGAGTGCTGTAACAAAATACTCTACAGACAACTCTGGTTTATCGTTAAACTCTGTGAAGGAAAGAAGTTGCCTTGTGGTCAGTTAAGTATCAAACACCATGTATGTTGATCTGCTGGAGGCTTGGAAGGCTCTACAGAGGGATCTGGACAGGCTGGATTGATGGGGCCAAGGCCAGTGGTGTGAGGTTCAACAAGGTCTAACGTTAACTGATTTAATGTTAACCTTTTAGCTTTTTATTTTGGTAATCAGATTACATATAAAGATTTAGGGTATTATAAAGAGATTACCCCCAAAGTTTAAGAGTAGTTTATAGAATGTATTTGCCCCTTTCCTTCTTGTTCTTTTTTCCCTTCTCAACAGATCACCAAGTCCATGATGATGTTTGAGCTATGGGATGGTGCAGAAGCCTAGAAGATAAGGGGCTAATGTGTTTGTCTCAAACACGGAGACGATAGCTGTGGAACAAACCAAGGATTGCTGATAAGAGCATGCTGTGTAAATGGGCAAGACAGAACAGGATAAAAATAAAGATATCTGGGGACTCTTCAGCTGGGGAAAAAGAGATTATCATAAGAAATTGCAAACTGAAAAAGAAGCATGAATTGTCAGTCTCACCTGACTCTTTCCATATTTCTGAGGATTTGATTTGAAGATTTGTAAAGCAGATGGAAGTTAGGTAATGCAACACTGCTTGAGGGAACAGGACTGTGATACCTAATTCCAAAAATTATTTTCATTATTTTTTCCAAAATGGAGTCTTCAAGACCACACACTCTCCTGCTGTTGTTGCAGTCCTATTTGTGCTTTTCGGAACTTTTTCTTAGAGGAAATGGGAGAAGGTGACTTTAGCTACCCCTGAAACTGCCTCCTCACTCAGCTGGAGTATTAGACTGAGAGCAGCCTTTACTTCCCTACAATGACACTGGCTAGATAGTTTATTCATGTGGGTATCAAGCGAGGTATTATTATATTATTAATATAATTAATTATTGCAACTTACTGTGAGCTCAGATGAACTATTGAGTTTCATTGTGCAGGACCCCTAAAAATACAAACACACGTCAGTATTTATTGAAATACATGAACACGTAGGTAAGTACATAGTTTTTTGTCTTTTTGGTAAATACCCACCAAAGGAATCATGCTGTGAACAAGGGAAATATCTTTATTTTCCAATCTTTTCATGTAGCGCACTATATTTGTCTCAGAGTGATAGCTGGAGAACACAAAACACAGTGGTAAGGCAATCAGATCAGCTATACCAGCTGCTAACATAGGAAAAGAACACAAAAAGGAAGAAAGACTGATGGCAGTTATTAATATATACTAAGCAGTTCTTTCCAAACAGGCACTTTAAGCTTGCTAATAGTAATATGGATTTAAAATGCTTATTATTATCTCAGTAACACTATCAGTGAATATGGAATATAAGGATACCATGTCCTCAAATAATAGGTAGTACAATGCAGCAGATTAATGGTCATGAGTATTGATCTGCTCATTTAAAATGAGAAAGATAAATAAAAATGCTATTCAATATCTCATTTCAGAGTAACAAGGCACTGTATGAATCCACATACAAAACTGTCCTCAACTGACTCTACCCTAATGTTGAAAGGAGATATTTCAGATTCCATAAAAATAGCAAACATACAGCAGTTTCACAAACCTGTTGAAAACCTGGTGTGTCAAGAATTCGGAAGTTCTCTTAAACGGGGTGCTAAGGATGCCTTTGGTTTCCTCGCCCATACCCTCAGCAATTAGCTCCTTAAACACAAAGAAATAGAGAGTCAAATATTTTAATGGAAATTTATTTTTTTGTAGTCAACTAGCTTATGCTACCAGTTTACCTCAGGGTTTAGTCAGCTTTTAAGGTAAAACCCCCCAGTTTTACTAGCATACGTGTCTGTATAAATCTAGCATGACGACAGCATTATATTAAAACTGGGTACAGATGTCTCAGTAGTCCTTATCTTGTAGGTATTGCTGCTAAATGCTAGTGACATGCAACAAAAATTCCAGTGGGAAAGAAATAACTGACCCCATGTCCCAACCATCACAAAAGAAGTAATGGCCTAAATGCAAGATGTCCAAGCTGACGGAAAGAACTAAGTGTTGAAACCAGAAAATGGCATTACATAAATCCTTTATTTAACACTGCCTCTTCATTTAAGAGAGGATATTAAATTCTTAATATTTAACAAATGGTCATCATATAGACACCCACTATACAAGACCAGTGTTGGTTTTCATTAAACTCTGGAAACATTCAGATAATTTAACCCACATGACCTATTATGTACTTACAGAAGAAGACTCGCAACCAAAAATCCATAATATGTCATCTAGATCTTTCTCATTTACAGTTTCATCGAGTGATACTCCAAGCTGTGGATAAAAGCACTAGTAATTACTCAAAGCTGTTAACTCTAGAGACATAGTACATNTTCCTCCCTTTACCCTCCTAAACCATCCAAGCCAGATGGCTCAGAAACTTTGAGACTCATGATCTCCTTTCTAACATTTCTAAGTGTTTTCTACTTAATAGGAAAATTGTCCATTTTCCTGTGGCACCCCTTCCCCCCATTCCAATTTACAGAACATACTACACTTTGTGAAGGCTCCTTCATGCCTACCAAAACGTGGTTTAGATTTCAGTCTGTCTTCAAACACTGTCATAAGACCTGAATTCTGCATGTCACCTTGTATTTCATTATTAAATTTTTGAGTCTTTCCACTCTACCCCTTAGTGGCATATTTAACAGGAAAAAATTAGATAATCTTTTTAAAAGGCATAAAATGAAAACACAATCATTATTTCTGGAAGTTCAGTGCATCACTTAACAAGTTCATTATTTATATTATTTTTACAATTGACTGATATATCTGAGCAAACTACAAGATCTTAAAATAATTTTATTCTGTTTAGCACCTGTAATGATCAGAAATTTAATGAAGAAAATGCCATACTATAAAATTTCCGAATTTATCAAAGGGTTAGAAAGTTGCTTACTCTGCCATCACTATAAATCCGAAAATTTATCTTTCTAAGAGCTGCCCTTTCCAAAACCTCTTTGACTGGGCATCCACACGTGATCGTCAAGGTATCAAAGAACAGATCATGATGTAGTTTATGACCAGCTCTCCTGAGACCTAAAAAACAGTAAGTTAATTCCATTATATGCACACTGTATTGTTTGCTCAGGTGGTAGTTGCAGAACAATATTATCTATCTCATAAGTAAATGCTTTTCCATAACAAAGGCAAAATATGCCCCTTGTGTAAAGAGCAGCAAAACCACCAGCTTTTTAGTGAAATGTCACTGTGTATGAAATGCAACTAAATCATACATAAACCTACTTAACAATGCATATTGAGTCTAGGGAAGGTCATTCTGATACATCAAATCTGTCATATATACAGTAGCAGAATTGGTATACGAATGCAGTAAGGACAAAATAATATTGGAAAGATATTAATGGATATTAACTGCCACAGAGCTTGCCATAACAAAGTTTAGAGTCGTAGGGTTTTTTGCAGTAGCAGTTCTGGCTAAACTGGTAAACAAAGTAGGGATGTTTCTTACAATAATCCCTTAGTTCCAAACATTCCAGTTTTGTACAGCTCCTTCTGGTGGCCGTGATAGTCATATCAATGAAAAAAACCCACCAGACCACATACTCCAGATGCAATCTTTAATTTCTGCTACAGGTTCTGTGCTTTTCTTTAGCTAATAAGCTTTGGGATTTCAATGTTCGTAGCAGGTATGATACTCCACCCAGTTTAACTGAAATGTTTCTATTGCTTTAATATCATTTATTACCTTCCTTTGCTATGTTATTAATACTCTGTGCAGGTTTCTGTGTGTAAACCAGGATGGTCCATCAAAAGAAGTAGAAGCTAGCAAACAGCAGTTCAACAGTATCATCTAGTGACTCACTCTGTGGACTTCTGTTAGTTTCCCAAGGAAACAAGAAATAATGCCTGCAAGTTCTTATCACAGACATCTAATTCTTGGATGCCGTTATCAGAACTACACAAAAAACATCAGCTGTATATTTTGTATTAAAATGGTCTCTCCCAAGTTGAGAGAATACACATCAGATGGGCACCCCTGCCCCTGCCTTGTAAGTTTATTTAAGATGTATTATTTAAGGGTAAGGATTTTAGAACAGTTTCTGTAAACATTAAGCACGCACCTTCAGCCAAGATTAGAGTAGCATTGTGTACTCGTCTTGCAATATGCCTTAGTCCATCAGATCCATGGTATATACCAAACATGGCTGACATATTAGCCAGAAGAGCCTAGGATCCAAACACAGGTTAGGACATTGTTATTGCTAGCAAAAACTACTTCATATAAGTTTAGTGAAATGTTTCTTTAGCACCCGGAAACAACCATGTATCCTCAGCTGATGTTACAGCTGATTATGTGTTGCCTATAAAATAAAAGGAGGGAAAGACAAAATACTTTTATGAAACTGTAAGCACTGATTATGAATTCAATGCCCTTTGAAATGTAACTGTTTTAGCAGTTAACATGTACTTAAATTCAACTATTGCAACAAAGATTCCTAAGACTTTCAAGTCAAGCTACTCTCACAGGAACCCATTGTTTAGGATCAGTACAAAAAAACTATAGAGTATCTCCTAAATACTAAGTAATTAAGCTTCTGTCAATAATAATAATCTCTCCTCAAAATCTGGCACAACTTTAAGAGCAGGAGAAAGGCAATGATAGGAGCAAAAAAAGTTGTGACCCTGTCTGTCTGGAGATCTGTGGAGGTATGCTGAAGATAACTATTCTGGATACTTATTTACTTAATCATGGTATTTTCTTGTGAAGATATTTCTTTGGTGATGTAACATTCTTGCATCAAATCACATAGACAAAAATACAAGTTGTGACAATTTGAATTATTAGTTTTAGAATTTAAAAGTTTATTTCTTCTGCCTTGAGTGAGGAATTTCAGACTATTGGAATTCCCTTCTATTTTATTAAGAGTTCTGTCTTGTTTATAACAAACACAGCACTACTCAGTGATGCTCATGCTACAAGACACAGATTCATGACACTGTAAGAATTCAGGACTACAGTAAGGAAACACGTAGTAATACTTTCTTTTCAAGCAGAGCCATTATTCAAAGGACTCAAAACAAACGAACAAAGACAGGAATATATCTATGTCCTTCATCTTTCTACTAAAATCTCTCAAAAGTAAAGCTAACTCACTGTTCAGGTTGTTCCTTTCTAGCACTGAAAATAAAGCATAAGTTACCTGTGCTGTGCAGATGTTGCTGGTAGCTTTATCCCTCCTGATATGCTGTTCTCGTGTTTGCAAAGCAAGCCGGTACACTTCCTTTCCACTTGCGTCTCTGAGGAACAAGGGAAAATGTTGCTTGGGTTACTTTAAAATTAGTTATTTATGACATAGGGCTTTATGCATGCTAACCTGAAACTAGTCATCTATTCTCAGAGACAGAAGGGTGCTGGAGAGAACAAAGCAGAAGTTGGGACAGTTGCAATACCAAAGAGAGCAAGACTAAAGCACGTCTAGATTTCTGTTTATGTCATGGCTGGTCAGGTAGAGCACACAGTGAAATTTCTAAGCATACTACTGGAGAATTTGGTATTTGCCTTAAAATGACACAGATTATTGCAATTACTTTAACTGAATAATAATATAATTAAATATTCCTAAACTTATTGATAACTGTGAATGTTTTAGTTATTTTGGTTACTGAAGTACTTCTGCATAACTTCTGTGCCAAAGATATGCAGTCTTCCTAGTGACAATTACTTTGGATTTCAATTATCACTAGTTAGACCTCTTGTCAAAATACACAGTACACCACCAACAGCAACTGTTAGAGGCAAGATTTTACACACTATTTCTCTGCTTTGTTTAAGCAGGACTAAAATTTGAACTAGATTAAGTTCCTTCTAGATTATTTTGGAGGTTCACTGAATTTTCTACTTCTTGCCATTTATGTTTTGTAAGACTGGATGACAGAGAAAAAGGTCTAACAGTACAGAATAAACTGAGTAAGTTAGCTTGCAAAGCCTCCTGCCATCACAACGAATCCACTCTGCTTTTAGTTATCTCTTCATCCCACATTGCCACAAGCGCTATAGACAGTTCCATACAAATGGAATTCTTGAAGCTTGCTTCCTCAAAACTGAAGGCAACTTTTATTCTCACAGTTTTCAAGAAAAAAGGGTGCTTGGTACAACACCATGGTCAGCTGTTGTTCCCAAAGGCTGCACAAGATAGTCATAATGTGTTCTTTTATGGTTTTTCATGTATCACTAAGATCTCTGAGGGGAGACTTCAGATCGGATATTAGGTAAAAGTTTTTCAAAGAAAGGGTTCTAAAGCACTGGAACAGGCTGCCCCGGGAAGTGATGGCATCACCATCCCTGGAAGTGTTCAGAAAATGTGTGGATATAGCACTAGAGGACACGGTTTAGAACATTGTGGTAGGTTGACAGCTGGACTTTATGATCTCGAAGATCCTTTCCAACCTTACAGATTCCAAGACTCTGTAATTTCAATCTTCACTTAATGGCAAAGGGAGCCCTTACCTTGTGACACCCACCATTCTGCCCGGCATCATTCTCACTAGATTTTCCTTGACAGCAAAGAAAGCTGCGTGGGGTCCCCCATAGCACAGCGGGACACCAAACCTCTGGGAGTTACCCAGGACAACATCTGCCCCAAACTCTCCAGGAGGCTTCAGAATACAGAGGGCCAGAAGGTCAGTAGCACAGCAGGCGAGAGTCTGAGAACAGAAATGCACAAAGCAGTCAGCCTCTCTTCTGAAGGAATGGTGTTTACACAGGAGCTACGTTTTTAAATTTAGTTTCAAACAGTTCCACATGACTTGCACAGAGCTGAAGTGCAATGGTTGTTATGGTTATCAATTGCATGTAGGTGAGATGGTAACTCACTAACACTTAGTTTCTATGAATATGGCTGTTTTATGCGTCAAATTAGTATCTGTATGACCAATAAAATTTACTTTACCCCATTCTGATGAGCTCTTTCAACAAGTTCAGAGAAGTCTTCGATCTTCCCTTCAGTGTCTGGATACTGAAATAACACTCCACTGACATCATTTCCACTGAAATCCATCTCATGGGGTAATTTGAGCTCAGTAATAACACCTGTATAACTGGAAACAAAAACATGCAGAAGGTAAAATACTCAAACCACTTCCAACCTTGGAGTGATACTTAATAAGATGTTTTCATGGACCCATATATGACTTTTCTTTAACATACAGAGAGTTCAACATGCTTTGCAGCACTAAATGTTGAGAAAGTTTCACGTCATGATATATAGTACTGAAGAAGAATTGCATTCGATATCACCATCACAAATACAGAGCAAAGCAAACAGAGACTGCTTAAG
>VWZT01005902.1:0-28780 GCA_013397055.1 Pachycephala philippinensis | reverse complement strand
ATGAAGAGGAGATCCAGCAGGTGGTAGAGGTCATCCAGAACTCCACAGCAAGAGTGATTGTTGTTTTCTCCAGTGGCCCAGACCTGGAGCCTCTCATCAAAGAGATTGTTAGGCGAAACATCACTGGCAAGATCTGGCTGGCAAGCGAGGCCTGGGCCAGCTCTTCCCTAATAGCCATGCCAGAGTTCTTCCGTGTCATCGGCAGCACCATCGGGTTTGCACTGAAGGCAGGACAGATCCCAGGCTTTCGTGAGTTCCTGCAGAAGGTGCATCCCAAGAAGTCCATCAACAATGGCTTTGCCAAGGAGTTTTGGGAGGAGACCTTTAACTGCTATCTCCCTGATGGGTCCAAAAATTCTCCTGCTTCAACTTCCTTCCACAAGGGCCATGAAGAGGGGCTGGGAGCTGGAAATGGAACATCTGCCTTCCGACCTCCATGCACAGGGGATGAGAACATCACTAGCGTGGAGACACCGTACATGGACTACACACACTTGCGGATATCCTATAATGTGTATTTGGCAGTGTATTCCATTGCCCATGCCTTGCAGGATATTTATACCTGTACCCCTGGGAAGGGACTCTTCACCAATGGGTCCTGTGCAGACATTAAGAAGGTGGAGGCATGGCAGGTAAGCCCTTGATTCTTGTACCTGTGCAATAGATCTGCGGAAGGAAAGACAAGCTGTCCCAAATGCCCTTTAAGGATGCCTTTTATAATCCTGGGTCTCAGACACAGCATAAGACTACTGGGATGCGGTATGTGACTATGTGTGAGGTAGGTGCATGCTCCCACCCCACAGGGAAGGTAAGGTAAGTTGAGTTAGGCCTGCAGTGAAAGGGGCTTAAACCAAGTTAGATTCTCTTACATTTGCTGCGGGCCAAAAGTGCACACATAGACAATTACCACAGCCTGGCTGACGCAAAGTAACTTGATCATATATTGAGCCTTACATAAACAAGAGGGCCTGGAGAGAACACATAAACAAGGAAAACAGTTTTTAGAGTTCATTTTCTTTGGCAAGCTTTACATCTTTTGCAATACCACAGCAATTTTCCATACAGGCTGTATTTTTTTCCTCACAGTTTTAAGCTCATATAGGATCAAACTAAAGACAATTGAGTAATGAAGGAAACTAATGTGTGGTTCTTGGGCAGAAAATAGATAGCTGCTTTGATTTGGCAGTGGTATTTGTGAACTGATGAAATTACGCTAATGACTTAGTCCCATTTACCCATTCATTCAATGCATTCTGCCCACTGGCACATGGATCATATTCTGGCATTTTGTCTCCTAATCCTTTATGAATATTCTATACCTTGCTATGTGTTTGATCATGCTATCCAGTGTGGTATTCACTTCGTGGTTTTAATATCTACTGCATTCTTAAATAACACAATGAGCGTGGACTACCAAATGGCAATATGTCAAATATGTAGGAAATTCTGTCTTCCCCATTCTGGTTGTCACAAAAAACTTGGGCACAAACGTGCCTGAAATCAGAACAACACAGGTGAGTAAAACGAGGATCAAATCCCTGTTTGCATGGGTAATTTCCTCTCTTTGGGATAGTGTAACCAAAACAAAGGCTGTCCGTGCAACAAACTGCAGATGTCAGGTCACATTCACATCTGGGAACTGCAGTTTGGTTCCCGATTAGTTTCGGTCAACTCAAAAACATCAGTCAGATCGAAGTAAAAGGCTTTGTCTTGGCATTTATGGGAAATCTGCACTGCTCTAGGTGCCTGATTTGGTTTACCAAAACCACTTAGAGTTGATGAGTGCAGGGTTTGACCCTGATTTGGAGGAATCCTGCGATTGCTGGCTGTCTCTGAAGATTCTGTCTTTCAAAGCTGTTCTGCTTTTCAGGAAAATACTGCTAGAAATGGGCAAGTTGCAGACAGATTTAGCTTTCACTGTTGTCAGTAAAAATGATCCAGAATAAATGTAGTTTAATTCATTCCTTTATGCCTTGTCAACTTGGAAAGTGAAGCTGGATATTCATGCCGTTGCTAAGTAAAATAATGTGTTTGTTGAAGATTCCACAGTTGGGAAGAACGACCTCTCATTTCTGTGTTGCTTGTCGGGTGCTGAAGGATACATGCATAAAAATGTAAAGCATCCTGCTGATCTAGACATTTGGATATACACACTTGCCTGAGAGGAGGGAATCAGCATCAAGAAGGAGTATGTGGAGAATAACCCGACTGGGCAGGAATAGGAAGTGCTACAAAGGACCAGGCTATACTTACAATGACCACCATGGTATGGTGTTGGCTTTCAAGCCTGCTTGCACATTTTTTTCACTTTGTTTCAAAATCAAACACGTGAATAGCAGGTAAATGCCAAATTCGTGTGCACACCTACTTCATACCAGGCATTGCAGCTCATTACCCTCAGAAGCTTTCCTCAGCCCTGGGAGTAATGAGTTCACCTCACAAACATGCAGCCTTCAGCATCTCCAGAGAGTGGTTTTCTGACAACCATGCAGAAGAAAATCTTTCTAGTAAAGTCAATCTCATTTGCGGTGGTACTTCTGCCAGTGGTCACAGCCTGCTCCCTTTCTCACAGTCAGGTCAGGGTTTTCTTGATGGGAAGTGACCTGAGAGAGCAAGGACAGTATTAAGAGGCCCGGGTACCTGTGACTCGAGGGCAGCTGCTCACAGTGTCTGCACTTACTGGCCAGGTGCTGTGTGATACAGATAAGGTGAACCTGCTGAACTCGTGGCTCCATTAGCCTGAGCTCCTGACCAGAGCAGCCCTTGCCAGCAGGGTCGGTGGCTGGGGAGCAAAAATGGTACATTCCACAATATAATTATGTACTATATAATTTTGTTGCCTTTCAATGGCATTATCCTATTAACACATACAAGTTTTTATTGTTGTCTGCTAATTGCTAATTCTATGTACTTATAACACAAATCTTTTGGGGGATGTGTTCTATATCATTTGTGGAGAGTGCTTGTGTGGGTCCGTATATAAACCCAGGATTTTTACCTCAGTGATCAGTTCATTTGAAATGGACAGCCTAGCACGGAATCACTGTGAGCTGGTTAAACTGAGTGAAGTTCTCCTATTACGAATTTACTATCTACAGTTCAAGAAGGCTCTGTGTATGTTTCAGCATGGGGAGTGCAGGATTTTTCTGTCTCCTAAGCTGAAATATCATATAATACCAACTTGCATATTTACTTATTTATAGTTACTTGTTTAAGAAACTGTTTGCTCATTTTTTCCACCTGAGTCAGTGATCTGTGACAGATCCTGTCCATAAACCCAGTCTTGCTTCCTTTTGTTTTACCAGTGCCTCTGAAGCTGGCTGTGGGCATTCCCACTGGAGATGCGACTGGCCAGCCCAAACTGTCTGGCTGCCTCGGCATATGCAGAGATGCAGGCACAGGCAGAGCTGGTGACCAGGCAGGACAGCTTCCAGGCTGTGCTCAAAGAACCTGTGCCACTCATTCCACACGCAGAGCTGGCCAGGGAATTCAGAATCATTTATCTGACAATGGGACAGCTGGCACTTCAGAACTCTGCAGAAAATTGCAGATTTTATTAGGATATCTGTGCTGCCCATACTCTGAGCGATCTGAGCTGTCTTGTTTTAAGAATCTATGCTGCTTCAAGGCAGAAAATAATCGAGATGCACACCTTTGCAAGATGCCTGCAAAGGGCAGACAGTATTGTCTGCATGTGTCATTGTTGTGTCCTGCACAATATTGAACAAGATCAGATCAATTACTTGTTTTTGCACTGTTTTGTTCAGGTAACAAAAAGGTGCAGAGCAATCCAGAACAAAATGTATAAATTCTGTCACTTTGGGGCAAGACAAAATTTTACAAAAAGCACTAAGAATTGAAGTGCATGAGTGCAAACAGTACAACAGAAAAAATCCTCCTAAGGGTTTCCAATACCTCTGGCTGTCAGACCACTCTCTTCTGCTGAGGGGTTGTGACTTTTTAGGAGACTGTATCAAGCAGATCTAATTTTGTGTGTTGCTCTCGTTCGTGGACTTGCCTACCCCAAACACAAGCTCCCATAAGCTACAAAACGGAAGTGGGAAGTTGTAGCAGGAGGTGGGATACAGGCTCAGAACTGCTGTGTTGATGCTGCCTCTGTCAAAATTCCCTGCATTTTTGGCCCATTTCTCCATAACTGCTTTAACAGTCTGGTTTTGAAGCCCTTTTCCTTAATGTCTTCCCTGACAGGATTTCTCAGGTCCCTCAAGTTCCTTCCTTTTCTTGGTCTCTGCTCATAAGGCTATTTCCATGATCACTTCTAGGAAAAAGTCCATCTGTTCTTTTTTCAGCTCCCCTCTGAGCATTTACAGAAGCCTCTCTGATGTCTCTCTCTCACTTCAAACACTGTATGATCCTGCAAAATTATAGGGAGAAAACTAACAGGGAATCCTAATCTGTCCTTCAGGCCAAATATTTACTTCTTCATATTATTAATGTGTAAGAAGATGAAAGACCTGTCTTTTCTTCGGACTGAGTTCACTCGGTTTCTGCGCATTCATCTAGATTTTTGATGAGCAGCTGCTGGGCCTTTCATTGTGTCTTGCAGTAAAAGCATTGTGATTAAATGGGGAAGATAGGCTCCCAAGGATTTGAGAAGGCAAAGACGTGCAGTCACAGGGTCACTGAGCAGAGCATCTTTGGGTTCACTCCCAGACAATTTACAGGTTGCTGTTACACTGGAGGCTGTGAACTTTGGCATGAGTGAAAAATGAGAGGTCTTCTAGGCACCAAGGCAAAGCACAGTGCAAGGGCTGAAAAATGTGTAGTACTAATGATTCGCAGGTTAGAGACATGCTCATGTGCATTATTCTGTGCCTGGAAATCTGATCGACCTCAGACCTTAGTGAAAAGCTGCCATATGCTCTTCCACAAAATAAAAACAAATACAAATTGGCTTCACCTAGCAACGCCTAAAATATTTTATTACACTTGTGCACCTCCCAGCCAACGGTTCCTTCCTCAGTGCTGGTGATGCACATTGTGAAGAGGTACAAATGGATTGGCGCCTTCCCCAGCTTTACATTTAGGTATGTCTGCCTGGCTGGAAATTGATTCTGCAGGGCTTTAAAGAAGTAAATACTGCCTTAGATGACATAGACCTTTGAGCCTAATGGCTTATCTAATCAATTTTTGTGTCTATTAAACTATAGAGGCCTGTCTGAACAATTCCAAACTAGCTGCTTTGTGGTATACAGAATTAGACAGTATCAGAACAGCTATTAACTACGGCTGGTGTGAAAATTAGTCATTTGGGAAGAATCGCAAGGAAAACAGAGGAAGCTGTTGAATGTCAGGCAACTGCAAAACCTCGGCTACTCTGCATTACAAATGCACTGGAGATGTATTTGTTGTGAACAGAAGGCAAGAGGTGTGCCTTTGTTGTGGGAGACAGAATTGAGAGGGACTCAACTTGAGCCACGCAGGGAAACGTGGGAGTCAATAAAGCAAACACAGCTATTTCCCCACGAGGGCAATAACAGACAATTGCTTATTCATCAATTTGAAGATAACACCTTGCCATCAGCTGAGACCATCACTTGTGAGATCTTCCACTAAGCAGACAATAGATGGAGTATTATTTAGATGTCTCTACAGCTGAAAGGAGAAAGACTTAGCTGGGCTCACCAGGAGAAAAGGTGCTGGGAAACTATTGCCCTGACAAGGCTGCTAGAAGTAGGGTGAATGACCTGCATGCAGCAAATACAACAAAGGAGTTACGGTTGTTCATTATTAAGTAAAGAATGGCTGAGATTCTTTGGAATTGGGGTCGTACACACTGCCTGGTGACCAAATCCACAGTATTCTTGTCTGCCCCCAAACACGTTGAATTTTTCATAAAGGTCACTTTTAATATAGTCACTTATGCGCTGCTTTACAACAAAAGCTGTATTTGAAAAGAACTTTTTTATATTTATGAAGTTCATTTATTAAGTACTTTTGTAAGTTGGGGAAAAGTCAGTTTTGCGGCCTATAGTGGGAATTTTAGGGAAAGCTCCATTAAATGCTCTTATAATATATCGCTGTAGCAACTTCAGATAACAATTATCCTTGAATTACCAAGATGTCAGACACAAGTATCTGTTACAAAGACACAGCATGTCTTTGTTACAGAAAAGAATGTGAAGTTTCTTCCAGCACTGACCTTTCCTGATACTACTCACAAATGGAGCTGGTGATAAACGGCACCTTTTGAGAGCTTCCTAGAGGCACTCACAAAGTGGGACGAGGAAACAGTGGATATATAAAATACTTGTATTTATCCCAAGGTAGGGTTGAAGCTAACTTCAAAGGCATGATAATCATAACATAGTTTATTATTCCATTTCTTTCTGGGTAGTCAGCCATCTTCACAAACGCTTTACTAACCTGTCACAGAGTTTTATGCCCAAAGTGAACTTTCATGCACTATGAAGGACTAGTGTTGCTTCACACAGAAGTTAGGAGGAATGGGAACAAATTACTTTTTATGGTGACCCTTTTGCCTTGTAGAATCATAAGAGTGATCTTCCAACTGGACTAGAAGCAATGCTTTGCTCTGAAAGGACTTTTACCAGTGTCTGTAGGAAGAATGACATGAAAAACTGTAGAAATCAAAGTCTTGACATGAAATTTCTTTGTTGGCCAAGACTTATATTGGTAGAGGAAACGGGAAAAACAGATTTAAGCCAGTAGCCAAGTGGAACATGTGCCCAGACACGGTAACTGAATCCCCTGGAACATTAGTTGACCATTGGTGGGACCTATGACTCCGCTTGCCCACTCTTAACATCTGAAACACTTGGATGAGTTCAGTTAACCCACCATGACTATAGGAAACTTTGGGACTCTTTTTCTTTTTCCCATGGATAGTACTTCTTGAATAGATTATAAATAAGCATTGAACTCAGGTTTCATGAATTACCATGGTTTTGTTAAAAGAAATTACACCTAGGGTGCAGAATCTGTTGGTTCTCATTCTAACAAAGAGCTTACCCAAGCACTGAAGTAATTCACCCTATAGCTCCAAACAGGAATGAACTTACAGTCAAAAGCTATGCCTTGTTCCTGGCCTAGAGAGCAGAACAGTTCTTCAAAGCAGTATCAGCAGTGCTCTGTGCAGGATGCAGTTTCAGACCTTGTTGGGACTTCGAAGAGACTGATCCATAAAGGGCTGTTTGAAGAAAGCAACAGCAAAGGGGTGTAAAGGGACACATCTACACAATTGTTCTCTGCACAGCTGGGTAGGGATGGCATCAAACACCTCCCAGAAAAAACATTTAAATCAGGCTTTGATTGCACAAGACAAAACATGTGAATTATACTACTTGAAAACACTGAACACTTGAACCTTTAGATCTATTAGAAGCTTTAATAATAGGACAATTTTAATGTATTATTTAATATTACACTTAAATTAATAAAAAGAGCCATATCTTAAGCTGTTAGATACTTCACCATAATAGTTATTGTGCAGTATGGTGATGTCCCAAGAGCATTAAAGCATTGTTTACTCAGTTATGACTTGTGCCAAAAGATCCTTCACCCTTAGTACACCTTAGCAACCTGGGCTATTGTACCCAATGGATTTCTCCATATTATATTTGCTGCAAGTGAAAACCAAAGAAATTATGGCATTAAGTCTACACTAAGTGGCTCTGATTTTTTTCAGGTCATGGCTGTAGGTAAAGACAGGAGCACACAGCACAAAATACCATCTAATGGCACTGACAATTAGTTTCCATTGCACCTATACAATTACGCTTTTCTGTCCAGAGACTATCCTTCCCCACAAAACCTTAACAGAAACCTAAAAATGTTCAAATGGAGTCACTTTCCAAATGATCATGCAGCTTGAAATCCTTTGTATAATTAACTATGTAAATTTATGCCACGTTCAGGAAAGTAATCTTGATCCAGCTAAAGGCTGCTTCACATTGGATGTAAAACCTAGGTATTTCACTTCTGAAGGGCTGTGTTTGACAGCCAAACTTGTGTTTAGCAAGATTTATTTTCCCCAAAGACATGCTGACTAGTAGACCTTTTTTTTAATTAGTATGATCCATGGCAAGCCACGTCTCTTGTCACAGATCATGTCTGATTTCCAGTTGGGATTTACTGACCTTTAGTTTCATTGGTCCTTACTTGGGCTTGCTTTATTAGATTTAAAAGTCCAGATGAAGTATGCATCATTTGTCTCCATATAATATTTATGCACATTGATCAAATTATTCCTCAATCTTACCTTGATAATTTAAACAGAGTGGACTTTTAGTCATAAGGTGTGTTTTGTGCTTTAGTTCTGTATCTTGTCCATTTACTCATCCTTCTTTGTAGCATGTATTCAGTATTCCTTCAACAGACTCAGCACAGACAGACAGTGAAAAAAATCCCACATTTGCATAGTCCTATTACTTCCTTATTTGTAGGAGCACAGGGTACCTGAGCCTTCCATGCCACTGCGTGCAATGGAAAGGTCACATTTAGTTGCCAGTAATACTTTGCAGCAGGTGGTACCCTTTCTGTGCCCGGCGTGAATTCCTTATGCCTTGATGCACAAGCCCGAATTTCGCTGTATTAAACACAGGTGTTTGAAAGCAATCTGAGGGGAAGTGCTTTTTCTTGAATATTATTTACCCTTACCTTAATCCATGAATTTTCTGCAAATTTTCCCAGCAGTGCTTTTGTAGCTGCTGCCAGAGTACTGATGAACACATTGGGAAACAGTGAGTTGTTTACTGAGGCTGGAGGAATTCCCCATGAACTGATGATCTGCCTCTGTTCATATCTGTTGGGCAATTCTTGATCCAGGTTACATGAAGGATAAAGCTCAGTTATTTCCCTTCTGAAGGGATATGTCTCTCAACTCAGCTTGAATTTGAGAAGATCTGTATTCCTCAAATGTAATTAGGTGGCAGCACTTATGTTTTAGACCGATAGTTTCGTATTAATTGCTTCTCCGCCCTAAACTCTTGTTTTCCATTGTTTTTCCTGTGATTGATGTCAGGCTAACCAGCCTTTGGCTACAGAGGACATCCCTCTGCCTTTTACAGTATTGTCTTTTCTTGGCAGCTGTTGCAGCCCACCAGGGGCTGACTCTGAGCAGAACTTTGGACACAGGGTTGGGAATGCATTACACTTGCACGTGTAGCAGAAAGGTGGATTGGGGTTGCTGTGGAATAAGATTGGATAGCATATTGACTTTGTCATTCAAAGCCAGTGGCATTTCTATGTGTATATCATAAACCTACTGTATTAGTGCCCTCTTTATTGCTCATGGAGTGTTGTGATGAACTGTCTGGGTCTGTCAGCCTTTTAGATCAAATTTAAATTGCTCAGTCTGCCCTATAATCTCTCTTTAAGGACCTTCTACGTCAGTTAATGTCACATTACGGCTCCAAAACAAGTGCCCTTGAGATAAGAATGTCTGTGTTTTTTTCTGATAGCAAGGGTACTAACACATCATTCATTTAGCTTTCCTGCTCCTCCTCAGCTCTCTTTTTAGCTTTCCATCCTTTTTAGCTCTCTCTTACAGCCTTAATGTCATGAGGATCTGGCATACGTGACACCTTTCAATTTTAATATGTTCAAGGAACTTCTTAATACATTGCCTGGTGATTTTTTTCTTCTTTGTTCTCCAGGATTTTTTATGTTCTACTTTCTGTCAATACATCACCTGTGTTTTTCAGCCTTACTTGGATGTTCTGTGTTGGATTAGTGCTTTTAGATCCCACCATAATAAATACTGCTGTTTGAGCTCTATTTGTATGATGAAGATGGCATCCTCTTCATACAAATGACTCCCTAATTAATGAGCTTTTATTTTAATGAACACAGGCAAAATTCTGAACTGATAATGGGTTTATCATGCATACGGTACAGTCAGTCAGTCCCTTCCTCTAGCTTGTCCATGGATGTTTTCCATTCTGTGGAGTTCAGAGGCCTCCATCATCGCTGTCCTATGCTTATATTTCACCGGAGCAGAGACTAGTCAGAAGCCTCCCTGATTTTATATAGCATTATATCCTGCATCTAGGGGTTTTCCACAGACATTATTTTACATTTTTCTATCATAATTTTTGTCCTGATTCCTAGGAAATGAATGAATGCTCAACTCACGGAATTTGTAAGGAGAGGAGAGGTGCTGTCACTCCAGCCATTTCTGCCCAGAAGAAACCTACTGCAGTCAGTAGATCAGATTAAGTCTGTTTGGGATGGCACTGAGCTGGGACTGAGGCTACTCCAGATGCTCCAACTCCTGAAGCTGCATGTAGGAAGGATTTTTTTGACTCTAGGGAACTAATATTACAACATCATGCTTTGGGCCATAGAAATATTGGGGTACCATCATACAGCTGAATCTTGATTTAAAACAGAAAAAGGGAAAATGTTAGAGGTAAAAATTATTTTGTCATCTCTTTTCTACTCTAGAGCTAGTCAAACTCACTAATTGCAGTTAATAGAAACATCGCTGTCCAAACCAGCATTTTGACAGACTCAAAATGAGTTGTTTCCCTTTTTTCCCCACTAAAAAAACATAATTACAGTTAAAAATTGAACTGGCACTTGAAGGTCATATTTTTTAGTTTGACTTTAAAACATATGTTTGTACTGAATTTCATTTGACAGGATTTCACATGATGTTTTCGTATGTAAATCTTTGGTCACACTGGGCGAAATAATTATTCTTTACCATAGCACACCTATGTGGGGTGCTGTTTCCTGTTAGCTAAGTATTACACAGTACAGGCTCAAGACTCATGTTCTATGGACAATTGCATTTAGAACTGTAGGTGTGCTAAGGGCCAGCAGGAGTTGTGGAGGACCTTGGGGAAACAAAATATCCTGGTCCTATCCTTACTGTGTCCTGCGACCTCCTAACTGATGGTTAAATCAGTCTGGAAAGGCAGCCAGGCAATGCCAAAATGTTGCAAGATCATTTCTTGATTCCTTTGGGAATCTCTGTGACTCATCAGACAGGTCTTTCAGAAGCATTTCCAACCCAGATTTGCGATGGAATTGAGGCATCTGCAAACACCAGTAAATACCTAATGGGTTTTTCTGAAGTATCTCAGTTGGACCTGACTTGTGCAGCCTCTGTTGTGAAATCCACTAGGCTTGGGCTTTTGATTTCTCGCTGGACATCCTTGTAAATATGGTACTGTGGTAAATCTGATGCTAAATCAGATTTATCCCATTTTATATCAAGTCCCATTAAGAAATGCTTGCCTTTGACATTTTTGGTTTAAGTTACTTGCTTCTAGTGCTGTAGTAGCAGCTATTAATTTGCTCATTTTGTCACCTTTCATTGTCAAGAAAGCATCAAAGCTGCTGCAGGTTTTAATCTGCAGAGCAGGGTCGCTTGGTTGCTGGTGAGAACACTACATAAGCTGACCCATCAAGCCAAGTTCAGTCAGTAAAACTGGTCATTGTCTTAGGAAACTCTAGGCTTCACCGGTTTCCAAGCAGATTAAGCACTCACAGCATAGAATGAGACAAGGGAAGCACCAAGCACCTTCTTCTGAGGAGAAAGTGAGGGTGTTTCCAATGCAGTCCTCATGAGTTTCTTCCTCTCCCAGTTTCTTCAAGTTTCTATTGGAGATCCTGCTTCTCTCTCACCAAGAAAGGACATAATGTATGCATGGGTCCCCACATCAGCACCAGTGCTGCCGCTTCTCAAGGACAGGGCACTGGTCAATGGAAGAGGCAGAGAGAGATCCAGCCCCTATCTACCCAGAGATCATATCCTTGACAGAAGCAGAACAGAACCAATTATCAGTTACAATATGACAATCAGCACATCTTGTCATGTCAGCTTGATGTCCTGTACTTCTCTGGAGACCTGAATAAAGTCAGTTGCCTTTGCAGGGACAGGGGTCTCTGCTTCTGTGAGAATATATCACCTCTTTCCCACAAATCACTACGTGTGTCATAAACAACTAAATAAATCCATGCTTTCATTTCTCTTGAAATTGAAGACTGACTGTCCAAGAGCTATCATCACCACCTCTGGATATCTCTGATCTTCCTTTAATTTTATTCTTCTTTTCTGATTAGATGACTAGAACTAACAGCTTTTTCCAGAGGAGACTTGTACTATTGGCACTAGATTTTCAGTATCATTTTCTTTCTTACTTTCATATGCTAATATTTTGTTTGCTCTTTCCGCTGCATAACGCACAGAGTGTTTTTACTGAGCTGCCTACAACAATGAACAGGTCTTTGTCTTGAGCGGTTAGTTAATTTTCTTCAATAAAGATTATGAATAGCTGAAATTATTACTTCTAACATATGGCACATCGTTTTTGTCATACACATTTAATTGTGTTATCCAATGACCTTCCTAGCTTTACAAGGAAGTCATTCGGTTCTTATCAAAGCATAACAACATTGAATGTTCTTGAGTTATTATCAGGCTTCACACAGCCATTCTTGAGTATTGAACGAACTCTTACTTTCACTCTGTTTTGCAAGTCAATGCAGATCTAGCATTTCACTAGAGCTGGGATGTCTATCCCATCTTGCCAAATTTCCCTTGGAGTATTGTCAGTGTATCTCTGGCTGATCATCAATTCCTCTCTCTTCCACACCAGCCCTTCTTCCAGAGTCTGTCTCCTTTTGTTCATCTGCCCCGTTACAAACCTGAGAGTTTCAATCCTGGACTACAGCCTAGGTCTTATACAGTAGGTGCTGGCTGGTTTTTGTTATTTCGGCATGAAGTGCTCAGTATCCCAACTACACACCAGGCACTCTTTGTGCATGAAGCTGGATGTGTGTAACAAGAAGATATCCAAATTTTTTGTGAGCTATTTACAGTGAGAATCACAGCTCTGTTCCTGGGTCCCTTTCAGCTTCTCCACCTGAGTTACCCTTATAGTGAAAAAAAGTATTAACAGTCACTTCTTCAGAGCAGAAAACCAATAGAAACCAGGCAGTTTAAGTGGAATCTGGTCACCAGAGACAGGACCTAAGGGGATGGCCTGAAGCTGTGTCAGGGGAGATTTAGATTTTGTGTTAAGAAAAGGTTCCTCACCCAGAGGGTGATTGGGCACTGGAACAGGCTCCCCAGGGCAGTGGTCACAGCACCAAGCCTGACAGAGTTCAAGAAGCATTTGAACAATGCTCTCAGGCACCCAGTATGACTCTTGGTGTGTCCTGTGCAGGGCCAGGAGTTGGACTTGATGATCCTTGTGGGTCCCTTCCAACTCAGAATATTCTATGATTCTGTGAATGTAGCAAGTGGTGTGAGGCAATGAATCACATCCTTCACTGGCTGAAGAATTCTGTTGCCTTCTGAATGGCCTTTGGAAAAAGGTAAGATTAATGGTATTGGCATATTCTGGCATCTCGCTTTTAAAAACATCAGCATTACATGCTGTCCCTCTTGGTGTACAAAGAGCAGCAGGGAAGGAGGAGAGATTATAGATGGGAAGGAAAGTTCAGCTCCTGCTGGCAAGAAGAATGCTTGGACAGAATAGTGAAATTCATCTTCCCCTGCCTCAGGCTTCTGGAAACAGGTGTTAATGACACAAGGGGCCAGGGCCAGCACCTTCCTGCCTGCTCAGTTCCTGTGTGTCAGAACTGGTTGATGCTATGATGACAACACTGCCTTTGGGAGAGCCTAACAGTTGGCCCTACACAAAAAACAGGCAGAACAAGGTATTCCAAAGTAGAGAATGCAGCAGGAATTAAGGATTTCATACAGAAAGTAAAACTTGGGTTTTGCTAGCCTGTAAATGAAGATTGACAAATAGGTAGTTGAAAGTGAAAGGAAGAAAGAAAAAACACCAAAAAACTATTGCTTCAGGCAACATTTCTCTTAAAGTATTTTATGAATGGCTCTTTCAGAACTGTCCTGGGCATATTTCCTCGTGATACTTGACCACTGGCAAGGGCCAAGTCCTGTGCACCATGACCCCTGGCCTAATGCAATAGCTGATCTCTCAAGTCCTTATGCCTGTTACAGCATTATGAAGGCATCTTCTCCATGTGCTTGATGAGGGATCTAAAGCGAGATGAAGATGTCTGCAATTCAAAGTGGAAGTCAGGACTTGCCATCTTTGGGACAGTTGCCAGCTTTTCATCTTCATTCACACTGAGCAATGACATGGTATTGTTGGCTGCTCTCAGCATGGGCACTCTACCAAACCAAAGAGAAAAACATTTGGTACCTATCAGTCCAGAACTGTTTTACAGGCCTGCAGAGAGACAGGTAGACAGAAATTAAAACTTAAGGGTGGGAAAATGTATGTCAATTGTCAAGACAGCATTGCTTGCAACTGTGTGTTAGGAGGGGGAATTGTTTGTCTTTTATGGTGACAGGCACCTATAGTGTGCCCAGGTTCTCTTCAATTGCAGGACCGTTTGACCTAGGGAGGAAACACATCAGAAAGAAATTGCAGAAGGAAGCCAAGGATATTTAACCCTTGACAGTATATGGAGACTAGTTAAGGACCTGTCACAGTAGAAACAGAGTAAAGGACAGCTCATAGCACACCTGGATACTGATGTTTATTTACATTTATTCAAGAATTAACAAGACTACAACTTTTAACAACTTTTGGTATCTCACACACTCTTGCTTTCCCCACAGTTCTACATCACCGAGTCTCACCTTCCCTTCCTGGCAGGGACATGGTGGAGATCTGTCAAGGTGGAATTTGTCAGTTTATGCTGTGCAGTTCCTCTCAGTTGCCTTTCTCGAGTATTACTGGCCAAGGTTAATGAGCATCCCCCAACATTTGTCTCCACACATCTCCTTCATCTCCAGGATCTTTCCCTACTTCAAGTGTTTTTCATGCAGACATGACCTTCGCTTGCTTGTTTCTAGCCCTGAGCCCTAGGTTTTGGTTGCAATCAGACTCCTAACTGGTAGATCTGTCTCCTATCTTGTTACTAATTGGAGTATTTAGGACATGCCACTATTGTTTAGTCCAGCTGCTATCAAAATGTACAACTAGTCCATGGCTTGCACTTCAGAGGAAAGCTCAAAGTTCAGCTTTGGGCATGTATGCACACACACAATTCTCTGCTATCTAACAGCATTCAAAATTTAAAATGGATATTTTTGCCTGCCACCAGCCTCAATACTAGTGACAGAAAGTAAGTGCATACTGCAGATCAAGAAAAGGTGGCGAAAGGAAGCTGGCAAGACAAAGCAAAGGTATTAGGTGGTGTTTGTCAAAAGTGAGGACAGCATCCTTCAAATAACTGAGTTATTTCCAGTGAGTAAAATTGGAAGATTCATAAACTCTGGCAGGTTAAATGTAAAAATAAAATAAGGCAGGCCAAAAAACCGAATGAGCAACAGTTTGGAAATGGGGTAAAAGCTCATAAATCCTTTGTTAAACATTTCAGGAGTGGGACTGTCTTTTGAGCTGTAGATTATCACTGCAAAAGACAAGGTAAGGCCATGACACAAGACAAGTGTGCTCCTCATGGACAAACTTAAGAAGGTTTGTTTATTTATGGGGGACTTTTAGAGGATCTGTCTAATTGAACTGACTATAGAAGAATCTATGGAACAAAAGAGCAAAATGAACCTTGATACTCCAGGGCAAGTGAACAATATTCACGCAAGGGATCTGCCAGAGCTCACAGATGAAGTAGCTGAAGAGCTGGCTGTGGTGTCCATCTCCTCAGACTTGAAAAGTCTTAGGCCCTGAGGACTAGAAAGCTGACAGATGTGACATCAGTTTTCTGAAAGGGTTCTGGAGGAGATCTGAGGAACTAGCAGAGCCTGATTGAGCCCATTATTAGAAACTGGGGTTTAAAAAAGGCATCAGGAAGGAAAAATAGAATATACTGAGGAAGAGTGACTATGACTTCTCTAAAGAGAAGCCTTACCCCACAAACCTCCTGAAGTGCTTGGAAGGCTTTGGTATGTGTATGGATAAGGGAACTTCAATTCACAGAGTATGCTCAGGCTTCTTAAAGGCATCCTCTGCTAGTCTGTCACCAAATTCAGAACTTATGTGTATGTTGTTTGGAAGATAGTCAGCAGAGTATAAAAATAAATTATGAGACCTGACTTATCACAAATGAAGTTGATCAAGTCTATGGGTGGACACCTCAGGTCTGTCTGAATAGTAGTCAAAAAAAGCAAACACACTGCTAAGAATAGTCACACCGGAAAAGGGACAGAGAGGTAAACAGAGTGTCCTGGGGCCACTTTCTCGACCTTTTGGTGCATCTCACTGCAGTATCATATGCAAGGCTCAGGACTGATGAAGAAGTCTGGGAATGTTTAGAGAAGGGTCAGCGGAACATCTTCTGTACAAGATGTAGCAGTATCAGATAGGGCTCATCAGCCTGAGGAAGAGGTGTCTGAAGAGAGATCTGACAAAAGTTTATAAAATCCTGAGAGGCATGGAAAAGATGACTGGCAAATGACAGTTTTTTGCCAATAAAAGCATGAAGGTCATCAAAAGAGATTAGTAGCTGCTCTGTTCCAAAAGGGATAAAGAGGTGCTTGTCTCATAAAATGTAGGTCTCTGTGCTGTAGGGGGCTGTGGCTGTGAAAAGTTCGCACAGGTGCAGAACACAAATGTGCAACGTCATGGAAGAAAAATCCACCCGAAGGTCATCAGGTACAAACCCTCTGGCCCAGGAAGTCACCGAGCTGCCAAATGTGTGAGAGTGTTCAGGGGAAGTATCACGTCCCTGTGGGCTCCTGTGTAGGTATTTGCTGTTGGCCACAGTCAGAAACAGGTCCTGGGCAGGTGAGCTGCCAGCCTGGTATTTATGTTACAGCTTTATGATCCTCCTGTAAGAGTGGAAACCACATGACCCAGCATATCTAGCCTGAATAAAGCATGGGATGCTGCATGGCTGGGAATGGCCTTACCAGGAATTATGGGAGGGTGAACTAGAGGGCAGCTTGCAAGTCCTTTCCAATAAGAGGTGTTTTAATTAAAAGGCATTGCAATTCAACATGAAGTCTGTGACAGACAGAAAAGAAAAGAAGGAAAAATTACAGAAAGAAATATCTGAAGACAGCAGCTTGCACAATGCTCTCCCTACAGGAGCAGCTGCTCCACCAGCAGCTGATGGTATAGCCAAGCCACAAGGTCAACATTTCTTTAATAAACTCTTGGTTCCAGGACACGGTACACGTACCCCTGACACACGCTCTTGGCCTGGCTGAAGCAGGGTCTTTTAGGTCTTTGTGGATGGAGTCCTGGTTATTTATGTTTCTATCTTTAGTTACAAAACAGTGACACATTTTTAACTGTAAAGCCTTTAGCTAATCATTGATAGACTGGTGACTATAAAATAGTGCTGTAGTTATTCAGAGCCTACAACTTCCTCTTTCAACATTTAGGGCATATATATTCCTTGTCTGTATTTTCACCCTGTAAAGAGCAGAACTTATGAGATATAGAGATATGATCCTGGGATTTTCTTGCTCTCTAAAAAAGGAACATGTTCTGGTAGTTGTTCATTTTACAAGCTGCCCCTCAGAATTTATATTTGAAGCAAAACCTCGGTGTTTTCTGTAAAGAGAAAAACAGGCTTTGTTATTTCTGTTATTCCTGTTGCCTCTCCATTTGGGATTTTAATCAAGTCATGTGCCTTTCCTGCATGAACTGATACATATTCTACTGCTCCCTAGCTATAGTTGCAGAGCTGAAGCTGCTGTACTGTGCCTCGAGAAAGACAACATTAATTGCAGATCAGTGCCTTTATATGAATTAACAGTCAGATAGACATACCAGGTCATACACGAAATCATTTATAACCGGAATCCTCAGGAGTAATGTGTGTGTGACCAAGGGAAAGATCTTGTCAAACTAATCCTACAAAACCCCACTAAAAGCCAGGGGTATGTATTGCTTTTTAAGAAACCTAATGACAGGAGGGAAGGCAAAGGAACACACTAATTGAGATGATTGTTATGAGATTAAACAAACAAAAAATTGCATTCAGGGAATCCAGAAGTTTCTCCACCATTTATCTTGCTGACCCTAAGACCAGTGAATCTCCTGCTGCTGCAGCTGACCAGGAGAGGCAGGACTTGAACTGAAGAGTCTTCAATATTGCTCTTGCAAGATTGTCTCCTAGTGTGTGTAGCAATTGCAGTCAAAACAAGGGCAAGGTCTCCTGTCTAAACAGGTAGCAGTTAACCCAGCAGTGATAGCCAGTCAGGATATCCTGGTGTCATTCAGAAGGATGTAGTACTGCTGAGTGAGAGTGCCATGCTGAGTTGGAGTGAAGAGAAACATGGCATTAGGCTCAGCGTACGCACAAACCCGATCTGGACATCAAAGCTGCAGCTGTCACCCTGTGGTAGGTGCCAGAGCCTGCAGAGGAACGTGAGCTGCCCTGCTGAGCACCTGCACTGCTGACAGACAAAGGTTCTGGTAACAACCAGACCAAGACTGCAGCCCCCATGCAGATGAGGCCAAAGTGAGGTGTGGCAGTACAACACATCACTGTGGATCTACAGACCCTGTCACCTGTTCTGACCTCAGAGCTGCTTCTGCTCTGTTCTCACTGTCCCCTGATGGAGTTGGGCATGTAGCATCTTCTTGGGTACCCTGAGGGAATGAGGGCAATGGGAGGGGAGCAGTCTCCTATTTTCTCACCCACAGCAGGCAATGCCCCAGCTGTCCACAGCAAAGTGCCGGTGCAGGGCACCTTCTTCCTCTGTGTCCATGACAGGGTGAGATCTTCCAAGGACAGGTCCTGGCCCTTCAGTGAGATCATTCCAGCTGCACATCTTATGGGTGAGCTGGTCTGCAGAGGAGGGGCAGCAGAGGTGAGAAAGACAGAAAAAAATCCTGCCTTCTCTGTCTCACCCATTATTCAAAGATAGAATACTGTGGCAATATTTTGATATCCTTCCATAAACATCAAAAGCTGAAAAGGTATTTTTGGCCACATCCTGTGTAGTATTACAATGATTTTTCCAGACTCTCTCAGGCTGGCAGTGATATAGGCAGTGAGAGGAGGGTATCTGTGGCTCCGGGGATTTTAGCTTGAGATAGGAGGATCCCAAAAGGAAACAGCGAAAAATGAGACAATTTAGCAAAACTGACAGGAATTAATGAAGTGATCCTGTTCCCCTGTCCCTGTGTTTGCAGGTGAAAAGGATTCATCAAAACAATATTGTCTGTTCTGACTGTGGGGTGAAGAGGGCTCTGCCTGCCCAGACAAAATGATTTAGTTTTGGTTTCTCTTACATTTTGCCATCTGGAGTTGTATGTTTGGGCACTCACAGGTGAGGGGGGGCGGGGGTGCAGGGACTGGGCTTACAAGAAGTCACAGGCTGTAGAACCACAGCAGCAACTGTGCTGCTGTGGTCTAGGGGCAGATGACAGCGAGGTGCCCTCACAGTCACCTCATCTTTCCATAGATGAGCCTGGGGAGAAATCTGGTAAGTGCATAAACCAGTAACTAACTTTTGAACAGAAGTACAATGTGGATGAATCATATCACAGTTGCCAGTACAGACTTTCTTCCATGCTGCAGTTTCTTAGGTCTACTTGTCAGGCTATCTAGACCATGAACTTCGCAACTGCAGTTGTCCCTGGGATTAGGGACATGCAGCATACTGATTGAGAGCCAGCTGAACATGAGCCAGTGTGTGCCCAGGTGGCCGAGAAGGCCAATGGCACCTGGCCTGTATCAGCAATAGTGTGGCCAGCAGGACCAGGGCAGGGATCATCCCCCTGTAATTGGCACTGCTGAGGCCACACCTCGAGTGCTGTGTCCAGTTCTGGGCCTTTCATTACGAGGTGGACATTGAGGTGCTGGAGCACATCCAGAGAAGGGAAACAGAGCTGGTGAAGAGTCTGGAAAACAAATCTGATGAGGAGTGGCTGAGGGAAGGGGGGGCCTGTTTAGCTGTCAAAAAGGAGGCTTAGGGGGACCTTATCACTCTCTATAACTTCCTAAAAGGAGGTTGTGGTGAGGAGGGTGTTGGTCTTTTCTCACAGGTAACAGGTGACATGATGACAGGAAATGGCCTTAAGTTGTGCCAGAGAAGGCTTAGATTGAATATTAGGAAAAATTTCTTCACTGAAAGATCACCTGATCAGGCATTGGAATAGGCTGTCAAGGAAAGTGGTACAATCACCATTCCTGGAAGTGTTCAAAAAATATGTGGAGATGGCACCTGGGGACATGGTTTAGTGGTGAATACAGCAGTACTGGGGTAATGGTTGGACTTGATGATCTTGGAGGTATTTTTCAGCCTTAATGATTTTATGATTCTATATGACACTTTAAGGCATGAGGTGAAAATTACAGGGAAGAACTCCTGGGAACAGGCAGAATGTGATTACTTTCAACTCTGCAACCAGGAGACAGAAGCCAAAAAAAGTGGTAAGAATTCTCCAGGTCTGCCATATGGCAAATGAGCTTGATTTGTTGGGGTTTTCATACTGAAGTGCATTGGGCTTGGGTCTTTTCAATCCAGAGTCAAATCTGAGTTGTTTCTCAAGCACTCCTGTTTCTGAGTGATTGATCATTTAGAGACTAGAGATACCAACTGAGAGCACTTATGCAGTGGTTGTGAGAGCAGGGTGGCAGTGATGCATGGGTGACTGAAACACATCAGAGGCTGCTGCCACTCCTCTGGCCCTAACAAAGAGCTCTGGGCTTGCAGACGTAACTCAGAGGACCAAAGAGGAATGCTAAGTGGATGATGGGAGAGTATCAGTAAGTGTTACAGATGGGTTACCAACCACCCTGGGGGCCATGATACCTTGTGTTGTCTACAAGGTTTGTACAGGCTCTGTGTGTTCATGTGATAGAAAGCCTCCTACTGCTGTGATTAAAAGATTTGAAGAGGTCAAGGTCTGTAGTAAAGTGATTCTTCCCGGTTCTGTCCCTGTAGCAGATGTGTGCTGCGGTAGAGTTGTAACACACAGGTATTCATAGTGTCTCTCTCTCTCTCTAGGTTCTCAAGCATCTGCGACATCTAAATTTCACCAATAACATGGGGGAGCAAGTGGATTTTGATGAGTTTGGGGACCTGGTAGGAAATTACTCAATAATCAATTGGCATCTCTCTCCGGAGGATGGCTCAGTCGTCTTTGAAGAGGTTGGGCACTACAATGTTTATGCCAAGAAAGGGGAGAGGCTTTTTATCAATGAAAACAAGATCCTATGGGGTGGATTCTCTAAGGAGGTAAGTGCTTAAATCCTCACAGCAATATTTTCCAGGTTTCCACAAGCTGAAATTTGAACTAGTCCTGCAGACTCCTCATGGCATCATGTCTCATTAAAAGATCCATTCACCTTGCTGTACACACAGTCTCCACCACAGTCTTTCATACCCTTCTTATACACTGAAATAACAGACATCGTCTCCTCCCCTCCTGTACATTTGATGACCGTGGGTATTAATGTCTTCAATGGTGTGGTTTTTTCCTGGCCCAAGCAGATAGAGTAGAATTTTATAGCACTGTTTCAACAGTGATGAGAAATTCATTACCCAAGTCTGCTTGTTGACTAAATCAAGTTTTCCTGAGTTCAGTAGCTTCATTGCTGAAAAGAGCCATCTCTTTCACTCCCATTATCTCTGTATCAAGAAGTGACTCTTCTTGCTCTTAGTTATATTTGCAACTCTTTCTGCTGGCTTCACCCACCAAGACCCAGAGCCTTCCTCACACCCTTGCCTTGCAAACCAACAGAACAAGCCCTGTCAATCAGCCTGCATTAACATGGACATGGTGCTCAAATAGTAGAAGATGCCTACACCTGCTACCTTTCTTTATATTCTCCTTGAGGGTGCTTCTGCAGTCTCAGAAGTGATCTCAAGATGTATCAATTGACTTCAGTCAGGCCTAAGTCCTTCTCCACTGTCTCACGTATGTTGTCTTTTCAGCATAATTGTTGTGTCTGACCCACATGCTGGAAACATGGTGCAGACATCTCTAGACAAGAGCCAGATGAACTGTGGTCATAGCTGGCAGCAGTCAGCTAGGCAGAAGCTCTGACTCTCAGAGGGAATACTGAGTGGGCATATGGTTTGTGGTCTGGGAATTGCCACAGGGAGCAGAGTATTAGCTCAGAAATGTCACTGCCAGGCCCTGCTGCGATGTTTAGATGTGTTAAACCAGCACCTGATTAATGAACAAGGCAATTCACTTCCAGGTGATTGTTCACAGTGGCTGGCAGATCAGGTAATGCTTCTGCCTTAGCTACACTTGCCCAAAACAGTTACAGCATCAGTTCAGCCTTGCCTTTAATCCAGCTTCACTTCTGGTTCAAGTCCAGAGCACTCTGAAGGAGGCATGAATTGAACAGAGCANCAAACTACAAGTGGAACTTAAAAAAAATTTTTTTTTTTTTGATATGATATATCAAAACATGATATTCTAATCTCTCCTTTTGATCATTGCAAATGCAACTTACACTTTTTCCAACAGTTAGGATTTATTGTTCTTTATTTAAACTGAGTAACCGTGTTCTCTTGGTCTAAATTTCTCCAGCAGTGCAATATTTAATTTCATTCTCTGTCCTAGACTGTTAAAAATGTGACAGGATGTTGTTGAGTGTAATGCCAGGGCAGTGGAGGGGTTTGTGATCTCTATGTCTGCTGCAGCCTTTTTTTTTTCAGTTAATAGACCTCTAATTTCTTTCAGATAAAAGGCTCTGTTCAAAAAAAGTAGCCAGTACTTCACTCACTGTGCCTCTTGTCATCCCCAACGAAAGTATAAATGTAGGCAATTTTAACACAGGAACTTCAGCATTGCGCAGACTTGCAAAAGAATGAGTTAAAGAGTAGGTAAGATAGATAGATTCATTTTGGCAGAACTTGATGAAATTCCCCACAGAATACTTAAGAATTCAGCCAAAGCAATCACAAAAGTACTAGCAATTCATCTTTGAGAAATGTGGAGGATGCACGATGTCTCAAAGGATTAGAGAGTAATCGTAATACCTGTTTTTAAAGCAGTTATAGGAGAGCCAAGGGAATTACACACAATTGAGTTGAGCTTCAGTAACCTAAAAGACTTGATAAAAAAAATGAAACAGTTTATAAACAGTTAGAGGATAATAAACTGATAAGAGCAAGCCAACATGTATTTGTCAATATAAAATCATGCCAAACCAATTTAATTTTCCTCCTTGGAAGCTCAATCAGCTTAGTAGATAATGGGGAAGCAGTGCATGACTTCAGCCAGGCCTTTGATTCAGCCCTGTTAAAAATCATTGTTGGCAGCCTAGGGAAAGACAGCCTAGACTGATGAAGTCCTCTTGATGGATGCACTGCCTGCTCAAAGGCTGTCCCAAGGAATAGGAACACTGTTAATAGCAACAGGCACTAACAGCAAAGAGTGCTTCAAGTGGGGAGATGCAGGGATTTGCCCTGGTTATGCATCTGTCCAATCAATGGTGTAATCCTGACGAACAGCTTAGGAACAACATTCCCAAACTGTGCTGCAGCTACACTTCAGAGTGATAGGCAACAGAGACTGCCCTCACCTGAGCCATGGAGTGGTCATCCCTGCATAGGAGTTGCCATTACTGAGGGCTTGCTTCCCCTGAGGTCGATGCCTGCATGCAGGTAAACCTCCAAACCATATCTGGGACTCATTGTGTAAGTGCATCAACGAGGAGGTTTCTGGTTGGCAGCTCTTGGGTAAACTAGCATCAAACTTCCAAAAAGGTGAATAGAGGCTTCCAAACAGAACAGTCCTTAAGTGTGTATGCATCATGGTACTTCACTAGCAGTGGAAATTGTAGGTTTAACCCTCCTGAGCTGAGAAAGCCATGTCCTGTGTCAACTGTCTTTCCTTAATTTAGTCGGGAAAAGGTGAGCTCAACCTCAGTTCATGACTCTGTGTGACAAAGACCCAGGCTTACATTTATCATGCTGAAGTCCTTGTGTCAGTGTACTTCAGGCATGCAGTGAGTGTGCCCATGCAACCACTTGCTGCCAGGACACAACAATGCTCAGGTGGGCTCAGGCACAGCATAAACACACAGCCAGCAGGTGACATCATTCACAGCAGCAGAGGTCTGGAAACCTTCGCGTCCGTATAGTGCTACTGATCTGCATCTTTACATGCTCAGTGTTCTTAAAGAAGAAGTGAATTTCAGAAAACCATTTTAATTCCCATAAATAATTAGCAGACAATATGCAATATATGGGATTGGGGATCAGAAGTCAGAGCCCATCATCTCCAAGGCTGACTCAAATTCCTGCCAGTAGAGATTGATTGTCTTTTCTTTTAACCATCTAATGACTGTTTTGGGTTATGTATATCATGGTCACATTCCAGTTTGCAATGCCTGCAACACAGTCCAGATTACAAAGATCTGATCTTCTTTACCATCCCTTGATGTGTTCCTTCAAAGAAATCCCACTGCAGCGGGTTGGGGAAGGACTATTGTGCAAAATGTGTCTGCTCTGTGTGGGGGAAGAGGTGAGCATTTGAGGCTCTTCATCCAGCATGCCAACCAAGCAATAACACCCCTGGAGGAAGCCAAAGGTCTTGCCATATAAAGGCAGTGGCACGATTAATCTGCTCGGGCTCTTTTCTTGCAGGTGCCTTTCTCCAACTGCAGCAGGGACTGCCTGCCGGGCACGAGGAAGGGCATCATTGAGGGGGAGCCCACCTGCTGCTTCGAGTGCGTGGACTGCCCCGACGGGGAGTACAGCGACGAGACAGGTAACGCCCACAGAGCTGCTCTGGGCCTTGGCGAGGGCGGTGCCCTCCAGGCATCGCCCGCAGTTGTGCTGAAATCGCTTCCCTGCAGTGCTGGGCTGGTGCCTGCCTTGCCAGGAGGCTTCACAGAAAGTCTGAGGGACTTCTGAAAAGCTTACAGGAGTTGAGTCCTGTGGTCCTCGGGTCCTGTCTACTGCTAAGCCTGCTTGTCCCTTCTGCTCTGCATTTGGAAAACAAAGGCAGAGAAGTTGAAAAACAATTTACATATAGAAAGCCTCTCAGGCAGCTACAAGCAAACTCTATTGCACTGTAGCAGTAGCTTTTCTTCCTCCAAAAACCTGGAGGAGGGAGATATTCCCTATCCTACATTCTGTAGTTATCTGTCTGCCTCCATTATTTCCTCATGTTGCCAGGTTTCTATTTCATGCTTTACAAAGAAATGAAATCCATTACATCCCAGATTTCACAAGCAGAGAGGAATATTACCCTTTATGGACTCACCAACTACAGGTTCTTTTGATCACTGGCACTGCAAAAGATCAGAATCTGTGGATCCTACCGAGCATCCACGGACATGCTTTTTATTTGTTTTATTGGTAGCTTGAATCAAGCCACTCAGGTTCTGCAGCAGATGGAAAAGGTAACCTCAGTTTTAGAAACAGTTGAAAAATTTTGGATTTCCAACACCACTAGTGCTCCCTCAGTGTTGGGCATCCCCAGGGTAACAAAGGCAAGTAAATTCTATCAGGCTATCTGTCCTCTCCACGTTGTGGGGCACTTGGGACCTCCTCACACCCTCTCCAGTGCAGTGGTCACAGCAAACACTGGAGACCTTGCCCGAGATTAACAATTCAGTAAACTGCTTGCAAAACTGGACAAGTGTTCTTTGGGGCAATCTAATTTGTGTCCTATCTGACAGGAATGATATTCTTTTAGCATGACCGTATAGTAATACAGGATGCTTGAAAGTAGCATTTTCAGATTGAATAGAAGCAATTCTGGTCATGTGTAATAGGGGTCTTCTGGAGTTTTTCACATAATTTTGGGAGCTAGCTCTGGTGTGGAGGTGAAATTTATGGGGCTGAGGTGGCAACTGTCTTCTGCCTCTACAGTTTCCTGCTGCAATTTCATCTGACAGTAATGGTCTTTATTTCCTGTGTTTGCCAGTTTTATAGGCATAGAGAGCAGTTTTACAACCAGTTTCATCCAGCTGAGACAGTGATGCTACCAAAGGGAACAATCTGTCCTTTCCCAGCTCTTTGCTCCCACCCTTTGTCTGGGAGCAGCGCTGGTACTGTGAGACCATGGAGCAAGCTGGATCAGGTCTTTTGAGTTCCTGGAAACAAGCTCTTGAGAGGCTGAGTTTCCAACTAGAATGAGAAGCTGCATGCCCTCTAGTGTTATCAACACAAAGGAGGGGGCAAGAATGAGCAGCCTTGCAGGAGGAGGGAGACCTGGTTCACTCCCTTCAGTGGCAGCACAGTCTCTAAGCCACCACAGGACAGCAGTTAAAGCTTATCTTTAGGATGCAGTGCTAAATAGCTGTCCTCGTCTCTGGTAGAGGCAGCTGGATCCCCTGCTACACAAAATCAGCTTTGCTTTGTCTGCAGCTTGCAGTTTGCAATGAGCTTCCAGGTAAAAGGCACAAGAAAAAATAAGGCTTATTGGCTGAATGGTTGTAAATGAAATGACCTGGTGATGAGGGCTTCTGACAGAGCTTTTGCATCTAGTGCCAGGTTTTCAAATGAACAGCTTAGGTGAGGCAAAAAGTCCTTAGGAAAGCAGTACCATATCAGGTCATGGATGCTCCCACCAACCACACCTCAAGACCAAGAGAGCTCGAAAATCTTTGTCCTTGTTAGCTGGGCATTCCTGAATTTCCCATTAGCATCCATCTCTGCTCTGGAAGCTACGGTCAGAGTCTGTGTCTGTGCTCAAATGCAGAGCTCAGAGGATGCTTGTTGTTAAAGGGGTTTGTGAACTCACTGCAGCTCCTTGCTAACCTGCTGCGATCCCAAAAGCAGAGGTAAGTTGAGACCTCCAACTCTCTGCTCTCAGCCCCTTTCTACTGCCATCAAAGGAGTCATGACCCTCCCTGCTGGAGCACGAGACCCACTTGAATCAAAGAAGAAGAGCAGAAGCAGCAGGTCCTTGCTTTTTGATCATGCCAGCCATTGGCATGACCATGCCACCACAGCAGGCACAACTACTTTCATGTAGAGGAAGGAGATGGAGGCACCAATTATCCCTTTGCAAGTATTAGTGGGACATTCGCTGGGTGGAGGGAGAGTGATATCATTAAGACACATCTTACCCTGGCATTCCAACATGAAATGAGAATGTGCTGGGAGTCAAGGGCATTGCCTGCCTTCAGGGAAGAGCAATTTAAACACTAAGACTTGCCTCCATGGAATATGAAATAGGATCTCAAAAGCATTTAAGGAGGCAAGCACGTTTTTAATTTTCTCTGTAATAGAAAAAAGGCAGGATATTCAAATGATGATAAAAGTGTGAGAGGGATGAAGACAGACAGAAGTAGAAGATAAAAGTGAAGGAACAAGGAAGAGGGAAAAGCAGAGCCTGTGTAAGAGCTGATAGCAATCGAAGTTTGCAAAGTTTTGCAAAGAAACAGATTACAAAAAACGTGAGTGCAGAGGCAGGACTTCTTTTAAGCCGGAACCAAGCATGCTTTGTGTTTTGCTCTATAGCCCATGGGAGGTTGGTTGTTTCAGTGTAAGGAGCTCAGACATCAATATACGACTCTGGGGATCTGCAGACACAGGAGTGGAACACTCCGTGTGTTCAAGATCAAAGCTGGTGCACAGCTGCCATATATATCATCCCACATTTTAGCCTCTCGTTCTGACAAACCTTCCCTCTCCTTATCACGTCTTTTTCAGATGCAAGTGCCTGTGACAAGTGCCCTGAGGATTACTGGTCCAATGAGAACCACACGTCCTGCATCCCCAAGCAAATAGAGTTTCTGGCCTGGACTGAGCCCTTTGGGATTGCTCTGACTCTATTTGCTGTGCTTGGAATTTTCCTGACTTCTTTTGTTCTGGGAGTCTTCACCAAATTTCGCAACACACCCATCGTCAAGGCCACAAACCGGGAGCTATCCTACCTCCTCCTCTTTTCCTTGCTATGCTGCTTCTCCAGCTCATTGTTCTTCATTGGCGAGCCCCAGAATTGGACTTGCCGTCTGCGGCAGCCAGCTTTTGGCATCAGCTTTGTCCTCTGCATCTCCTGCATCCTGGTCAAAACCAACCGTGTTCTGCTTGTCTTTGAGGCAAAGATCCCCACGAGTCTCCACCGAAAGTGGTGGGGCCTCAACCTTCAGTTCCTCCTGGTCTTCTTGTGCACGTTTGTGCAGATTGTCATCTGTGTGATTTGGCTCTATACGGCCCCACCATCCAGTTACCGAAACCATGAACTGGAGGATGAGATCATCTTCATCACCTGCCATGAAGGCTCCCTGATGGCCCTCGGCTTCCTCATTGGCTACACCTGCCTACTGGCAGCCATCTGTTTCTTCTTTGCCTTCAAGTCTCGAAAGCTGCCTGAGAATTTTAACGAGGCCAAGTTCATCACCTTCAGCATGCTGATATTCTTCATCGTGTGGATCTCTTTCATCCCTGCTTATGCCAGCACGTACGGCAAGTTTGTGTCTGCTGTGGAGGTGATTGCAATACTGGCTGCCAGCTTTGGGCTTTTGGCCTGCATCTTCTTCAACAAAGTCTACATCATCCTCTTCAAGCCCTCCCGCAACACAATCGAGGAGGTGCGCTGCAGCACAGCTGCCCACGCTTTCAAAGTGGCTGCCAGGGCCACGCTGAGACGGAGCAACGTGTCCCGCAAGCGCTCCAACAGCCTGGGGGGCTCCACGGGCTCCACCCCTTCCTCCTCCATCAGCAGCAAGAGCAACCACGAGGACCCTTTTCCCCTACCAGCCTGTGCCGAGCGGCAGCGCCAACAGCAGCGCGGGTGCAAGCAAAAAGTCAGCTTTGGGAGTGGCACGGTGACCCTGTCACTGAGCTTCGAGGAGCCACAGAAGAACGCCATGGCCAACAGGAATGCCAAGCGCAGGAACTCACTGGAGGCCCAGAACAGCGACGACAGCCTGATGCGGCACCGGGCCCTGCTTCCCCTGCAGATCA
>VWZT01005877.1:247914-262317 GCA_013397055.1 Pachycephala philippinensis | reverse complement strand
AAAAGCCACCCCTGTCCCCCTCAAAAGCCACTCCCATTCGCCTCACAAGCCCCCTTTGACCCCTGACAAGCCCCCCACCATCCCCCTGCCAAGCCAGCCCGCTGCCCTCTGTTACCATCAGGGACACAAATGCCCGCATCCCGGTGGGTTTTGGCTCCGGCCCTTTGTGACTGCTGTACTCACTCGTCTCGATGGCATTTGCAAAAATTATAATGGCCATTATCATTGCTTTAGGCTGGCTTCTCGTCGCGATTATCCGCTTTGAATTAAATACCTGAATAGGGCTTTTATGTGTCAAAATGCAAGTATTAAAATAGAAATTGGAATTACAAGATTTCTCTTGTTTTTGTCGAAAGCTAATCTGGCGCGTTATCTTTTCATTAAGGACAGCTCTAGTGATTAGCATCTAATCCCATACATGTTTTCACTGTGCTTTTAGATATCCCACCTAAGTCACAAATACTCCAAAGCAGCTATAAAATCCCTGGAATGCATTTAGTGATGTGTTTAAACCTTTTTTCCCAAGGTTTTGTTGCAAATGGGCTAAAACCCATGTAAGGGAAGGCAATGGACCTTACTGGGTCTGGCTCCTTTTTTCCCTTTCCAGATTTGTTTTTTATTTTTGTCATTGCTGGCTCTTCTGGTGGTTTTGGAAACTTGGGAAGCTGCTTGTGAAAAAGTGGGTTTTATTCACTCAGGGACTCGTGCCCTGACGCGAGTGTGGCTTTGTGAGCCAGCACAAAACCCCAGCGAGCTCTTTGGTGTTGCCTGGAAGAGTTCCCTGCTCTGGTTTGCTGCGCGGGTGTGCAGACAACTGCTCTGGCACAGGGGCTGCTGTGGTGATGGGAACAAACGACTGAGGAAGCAGTTGCATCTGTTCCCATAAACCAGTTTGTGCAGTGACGCTGGCTGTGCTGCCAGGGAAGGATTTGGGGAGCTGACCTGAGTTTGGAAATCCAGCAAGGCCCTGATAACTGTTTTTTCTTTTTTTTTTCTTCTTGTGTACACAGTTATTTCTCAGCCAAGCAGAAGCTGGTCTTGCATAATTTCTCATCCGTGCTTCTCCAAAAGGGCCTGTGGCACAGATGGAGGATCTCTGTCCCAGAATTACCCTGCTGAAAGGTGTTCTTACACACACGTGTGTGTGTCTTGCTGTGCAGGTATTTATTACCAGTATTTTTAATTTGTCAGGTTCCCTAGTGAAAGTGCAGCCAGTAGAACAGAGCCCATGGAGTGGCTTGTATCATTCTGTTGGAGCCAGTCCAGAAGAGGCCACGAAGTTGATAAGAGGATTGGGGCACCTCCCCTGTGGAAACAGGCTGGTAAAGTTGGGGTGTTCAGCTGGAGAAGAGAAGGTTGTGTGGAGACCTCAAAACACCTTTCAGAATCTGAAGAGACCTGCGAGGAAGCTGGGGAGGAGCTCTTCATCAGGAACTGGACTGTCAGGACGAGGGGGAATGGGTACAAATTGGAAAAGGGGAAATTTAGGTTAGATATTAGGCAGAAAATTTTCACTTTGAGGGGGGTGAGGCCCTGGCACAGGGTGCCCAGAGAAGCTGTGGCTGCCCCTGGATCCTGGAAGTGTCCAAGGCCAGGCTGGATGGGGCTTGGAGCAGCCTGGGACAGTGGAAGGTGTCCCTGCCCAGGGCAGGGGGTGGGACGAGATGATCTTTGAGCTCCCTTTCAACCCAAACCGTTCTATGATTCCATAGTTCTGTAGTTCTTACAAACAGATGATTTGAGAAAATTTTGAACACAACCCTCCAAGATTTTGTGATTCAAAAAGACATAATCTGACTGTATTTCATGATCAAGTGTGATTGACTTGATGTTATTAAAGTTTATGGATGCCTTAATTCCTCGTAAATCAGATTTTTCTTGATTCTAATGAAATCTAGGTGAAGAATTCATTCTGCAAAATTATTGGGGGTTTAAGTTTTCTCTAAGTAGGTTAATTTTGTCAAATGTAGCATTCCCAATTATTTGAATGTATTCTTGTTCTTCAGGATTAGCTTGTATATGAACATATTTTCCAACATTTCTAATTTTAGATGCTTTGATGGAGGGCTTAGTTTGATGTATTTTTCATCTCTATGTGTGGCTGCAGCTGTTATTACCAGATGAATGTTTGTTAAGTATAAGGTTTGTTCTCCATTCGGAGTATCCAATAACTGCTCAGATTAACTTTGGATCACACTTGCCAACAAGCTTTATCACTGGAATTCTGTTAAAAATGGAGCTCCTGCAAAATGTAGAGTATAAACAAACTTTAAAGAAAATAAAGGATGGTTATACATGGACTTTGTGAGCAAATCAACATGTAAAAGCTAAAACACTTGCATTGGTTGAAAGTATGAGAATTACTGGTTTTTGTAGTGTAAATATTGCACTAAAGGGCAAAGCTGTGTACTGTGAATAGTTCAGTGTTTTTAACACTAACATTTTCAGTATAAAAATAGTTGGAATAAAGTCACATCCTGGAGCTAATCTGTCTTTTTTTAGATCTGTAGTTTCAGCTCTTTTACATGTAGAGACCCTGATTTTTTTTTAATGAAGATTTGGACCTTGTGTGATTAATTTAAATCTAATGACATTAGGTTCTTTTCCTGTAGAGAGCCTTAGAAGTAGCTCAGATACCCTGAGGCACTCCTCTATTAGCAGCTGAGGAAGAATTTTGCAGAGAAGAGCTTGGTTTTGAGGGAGGAGAGAGGATAAGGACGGAAGAACACACCTCTGAAGCGGCTTCATTCAGTGGGGAAACCTTGACCAGATGGAGATGCTAAAATTTATCATTTTGGTAAAATTTCTTCGAGTCTTCTGTCCATGTAGAGAGATCTGTTCTGTGCTTTGGTAGATTTAGGAGTGTTCCCTGCTGGAGGACCCTTTCCTCCTTGGCAGTGTGGCTTTTCCAGCTCCAAGATTCTCCTGTAGCCACCGGAAAAGCGGAAATCCAAAACCCCAGGCGCAGGGTTGTGTCTCTTGTTTCTCACCAAAACCTCTGGAACTGACTATTGCCAAAGACATGTTGCAGAGGGAGATAATTAATCTCTGAGAAACTGCCTTCTCTCTCAGCTGGCCCTGAAAATCTTATCCGTGGTGCAAATGCTGTGGCTGTTATCCCATTCCTTCAGATACCAGCTTCTATCCCAGAACTTCTGGGACGTGGAGCACAGTTACATGGGATCACAGAACACACTTGAATGAACCCATTCCTCTGAATGCAGCAGATCTTGCTGGGAACTCCAGAGGTCTAGCTTTATTGATTCCAAATATTCTGCCAAAACTTAATGACTTGCCAAAATGCAAACACAGAATTTTCCACCAGTTTCTCATGGCTGACAGCTGTGCATGGAAAAGGGTGCTGGGATTTTTATTTATTTCTTCTATTTCTCATGTGTTCAGATGACACTTGCTATAACAAATACTAGCAGGTAAGTAAGGAATCTTACTTTTTCTAGTTAAAACCTGTCACTTATCTTGTCATAAAAATACAGACACTTCCCAGTATTCAGAGGGAAAACCAGACAGTGAGATACACAATGTGAACATTACAAAAATTGCAGTATTTCCATTACTGGTGTGATCCAAGGCACACAGACAAGACTCTTCCTGAAAATGTAAATTTCTTACCAGGAAAATAACTATAATACAGAATAATGTAAAACTGCCTTCATTCCTGATCTTGCTTCTGACTGCCAAGTCTTTTTTAGCTGTCACCCTCATTCTTCTGCAAATAGCACAATCCAGTTAATATTTTCCACTTGGAGCCCACATGCAGCAGCTCGGACAGTTTCAGATAAATGGTGCCAGACAGCGACAAGCTGGGTGGCAATATTAACCTAGAAAGCTGTTAAGTAGCATGAAACACATTCCTATTTAAAAAGGTGATTGTTCCACAGGTTGGACAGTGACTCACAGACAAATAAGGTACAGGTTTTGGTGCATGTGTTCTCTTAAGAGGGCAGATGGTCATGGGTTACTATGCTTAAAGCATAAAAAATCTTCATTTGCAGCTAGTAAGGGGTTGCAAATTCGTGGGTATTTCTGAAAAACACTGAATTGAAGAGCTGCAGGAGCAACTGAAATAGAAAATCTGTCACAGCATAGCAGATACAGTGCAATTTTGTGTTAGCAGCTCTCCCAGCTCTGCGTAACTTCAGCTGGAGTTTGGTGTCTGAGCCTTCTAAAATTAAAATCCTGAGTACTCTGATTACAGTGGAAGTGTGTAAGAATATTAAAAAGTGGCTTTGGTTTCCTAGTTACAAGTGTGTTCATCACAGCTCGTTATGGATGTAAAGAAATTCAGGAAAAACCAAATGGAGAGATGGATGGTATGACAAGCATTTTCTGTAATTCTGTCCAGAAAATAAGTTCAAGCAAGAAAAATTAATTGTCTGGTGCATATTATATTAAATAAAAAATAAAAAAAAAGAAAAGGAAGGCTCATGTTTTTGTTCATGTTTCACAAAGTTAATTTTCAGGAAGAACAAACGGAATGATAGTGCAAAATTTTGCATTAGTACAGTAATTCTGTTAATGTCCTGCTTTCCTGTAAATGTGGCTTTAGGGATCAAGTTTCTTGGCAGAAAGCAGCATGGCTGTAGCCTCAGTTCTCGAGAACGTTTATGTAAGTGAATCAGAGAGAGCACCAAAGAGCTATTAGGGCTATGGTGTACTGGAAAAGTGAGCTTGATGCTTTCATTCCTCAGTATCAGTCAGAGAGTTTGGCCTCAAATGACAATCTTCTGGGGTTAGAGATTCCACAGAGATGGACAGCAATTTCCAGAATTTCAGCAAGTCCATTTGTGTTTGTGCATTGCTGAGGTGCTGGAAAAATGTGGTGTATGTTAAGCAGATTATTTTTCTTTTCAGCAGTTGTGTCCAAGTGTTAGAGGTGATTTGTGGTAAGGTCTTATCAACTAAAAAGTGCAAAAGTTAGGAAGTAAAGGTATTGGCTTGCTGAAAAAAAAATGTTTTCATTTCTTTTTCAAGTAGTGCCAGGGTGCTGTTGTGTCACTAATTTCATATATGATGTTAACGTGCTGGTTCTTAGACAACAAAATGTGTATTCCAAGGAGAATTTGCAATTTCTAACAACTTCAAACTTACTCCTGTGCCTTTCTGTGCACTATAAACACATGGCCATGGTGTGAGATGAGGAACTAAATCTTGCTTTGAGGTCATGAACAGAAGTTCTGCCCTGTGACAGCTGAGGGTCAGCTTTGCATTTCTTTGGCCTGGGCACTCTGACTGATGTCATCTCCACATGGATTTATTCATTACTGAGTGGAAAGCTCAAGTGGCATAGCAAAAATAGCCAAGATACAGAATTATTGATGTCTTTATGTTCAGGCCACTGACTGAATTTATTGTCGATTCCAGACTGTGAAATTACATTCTTTGCATGATGAATTCAGCCCCCAAAACAGAATGAGGATTTATTTAGTAAGCGTTGCTTCACAGTTCTGAAGGACAGAAGCAGTGCACTGGAAGAGGCCTTTTCGCCTGACCTGCTTTTCTGTCAATTTAACACTCTTTCCCCCAGTTCCCTGTGGCAGTTCATTACACAGGAGCCAGTGATATATGGACAAGAGAGAGGCTGATTGCCTCTCCAGAACCAGCATCCTGCTGGGTGGGGACCTAACTGGCAGTAATGTGTTCTGTTCCAGGGCTTTGGAGCTACGTGTGCTTACACAGCCCTATCTGTACATGGAATTTTGAGTGCTGAATGTGAAGAGACAAAATTTGTCTGTGCCATTACGCAGTTGGCTTCCCCTCTCTCAATTACACAAATGACATCTCTGCAATGTCTTTCTTGTAGTTATGTTCACAGAGGTAACAGCTTTGGGTCACATGTGACCACTACAACTGGAATATGTCCTGGAGAACCACAGCACAAGTGTTTCTGTTTGAAAACAGCCCTGATGGTAAAATCCCACACATGAGCTGCACTGTGCTGTTTGCCAGACCCTTCACAGTCTGATGACTTCTTACAGCATCTCCCTTGCTGTTGTCACGGATCTTCTTGAGGGAAAAAAAACCCCACAACCTTAAAAAAAAAAGGTTTTAATGGGCAGAACTATCCAGATCTACCGAGAGCTAATCAGAATAATTGCACAAAGGATAAAGATATGCAGACAAATCTGGCTTTAAGGTTTTATTTTTGTACTTTATGATGTTTGTGTGTCTGAAGGATTATTGTCTGTACTGCACATTTCACTAGCTATGACGGCTGATGACTCAGGACTAGAAAAAACTTATGTTGACATTGGGCCTTGGTTGAAATCACCTTCAAGGTTCTGCAGGTGTATTTTGGGCTAAAAGATTATGGCACTTATCTGGCCAATTAATGGCTACTTAAAGCACAGAAAATACTGAGAGTCTCAAAGTGGCATAGAAGGACCCAGCTATGGCATTTCAGTGTATGTGGCTGTTCTTTCTCCCCTTGAGGTCTCCTCCTATTTCCAGAGTAGCACAACTATTACTAAAGTTGTGTTTAAATATGAAAGGGAAGTTTCCTGCTGGAGAGGGCATGGTGAAAATACAAATTTCCCTTTGCATGTGGACGAGGAAGTGGGAAAAGGCAGAGGGTGTTGTGCTGCAAGGATGGCAAAGAGGGGAATTGCAGCTGGAACCTGACACACTCACAGGAGAGATTAGCATTTTCCAGGCTAATCTAGAGTATCTGAGGAATCTGACCCCTGCAGTCTTGTCAATGGACTCTCCAGTTACTGAAGGGGTGTATTTTCTCCCAGGAATCTGCAGAAATGTGTGATGTGGAACAGAAATTCTCTCCTCTCCCCTCTGACAGGTTGCTCAGCTGCCTGGATATGGATTTTTTTCCCCTTAGGCAGGAGGTTTTTCTCATTTACATTAGGATTCTAAAAGTTCTGTGAATATGTGAAGTCTCTTCACTGGAAACTTTTTCCCCATTGCTTCCCAACTGCTGCAGACCTGAGAGCTGCTCTCTCATTTTATTTATTAGGACTACACTAGAAGAGAGAAAGTGAGAGTGGGATCTGTAATTCATGATGTATTTGGCATCCTATTTTAAAAAGATGATAAACAGATTTTTGATTTATTTTATATCTTTACCTGGCAGTGTCACTCTTGGAGATGGGCTGGCATGTATGGTACTTTGGGTGTTGCCTGGCTTTTGTGTCTGAGACCTGCAGAAGGGCAGACATGTCCATTTTAGCTTGTAAGAGATAAATTCTCCACTGTACCTGCACAGAGCTGCAGTAACCAACACTGTCTTACAGCTTCTGTTGGCCAAATATTTTTGAGAGATTGTGTCTGGAATTATTTTGCTGTAAAAGCTAAAATGACACACTTTGTTCCCTTATATGTTTCATCATTCCCTCTATTTTAGGTCAGATGATTCATCTCTGCATTACTGGTTCTGCATTTCCATTGCCTTAATTGGATCTTTCAGAGTCGTTACAGTCTGTATAGAATTGTCAATGCTATTTCTAACAACATACAGATTTGTTCCCTCCCTTCATCCCTCCCCTCCATGGCAGGGCATGTTGGAATTAGATGACCTTTAAGGTCCCTTCCAATCCAAACCATTCTGTGATTCTGTGATTCCTCTCTTCCTCTCTGCTCTGTCTTCTGTTTTCCCTGATTCCCCCTCCTCACCTTCCCCAATCCCAGGTGTTTTCTTTCTTCCTGTCTTTGCTGCAGCCCAGCTTTTCAGGGAGCGAGCTGGGTTTCACTCACTCTCCTGCTGAAAGGTGACTTGTTTTCTTTAGCCACAAGTGAACTCTTCATATTTTTTTAAGGTATAACCAGGTACCTACAAAAATCCTTGCAGGTAATGTATGTCAGGAGATGCCCTGGACCAGCACATTTACAGAGTATTTCAGATACTGCACCAGCAGTGATTGATTCTCACTTTCAGCAGCAGGTCCCAGCACACGGGGGATGACATGGCTGCTTTTCTTCCCACCTTTTCCTACCAAGGTGCCTGCAGACACCAAAAACAGCCCTCACCCAGGTGTTTGCCAGCACAGGACAGCACTTGCTTCTGTGTACCGTGATTAAGAGCTGGGCTCAACCTAATTGCACCTCCTCATGTCAGCAGGGTGCAGCTGCTGGGTGTGGAGAGGCCACTGCAAGTGCTGGAGTTAACCACAGTTTAACAGATTATCACTGGCCACCTAAACTGAAAAATCTGGTTGGAAAGGTGCTTTTAGCCAGTGGTGAACAAAATAAAATACTAAGAAGAGTGTTTGATATTTATAAGTGCCATCCATGAGGCCTAATTGTTCTTAGATTTGTGTTCAAAGGCGCTGTGTGCATTCACAGTTGGAAGGAAGCATTTGAAAAGGAAGCAATTTGTCTTTACTGCTCACAGAGAAACTTTCTGTTTGGGATTTTAAAATCCTGAAGTTAAAGAGGACTATTAATTACAATCATGTAATACACCTCTGCATGTAAATAGTCCTCATTAGCCCTGCACTAAATTTATAGCTTCTGGTAGAGCTGTGCCTTTTCTGCTCACTTGGAAGACTTGAACCTTTCAAAATCATCTCATCTCCAATTAAAACTTAGGAAAGAATGAGCATTTGCTCTCAAAACATTTTAAGCAAAAAATAGGTAATTAATGTTGTAGTTTCCAGGACTGGGAGCTATAAATTCAAGAAAGAAGGAAAAGGAGGGTTATTTTAACGGTGAGGGTTATTAAGGACTGGAAAAAATTTGCTGAGGGATGTGGTGGCTTCCCTGTCAGCAAGGCTGGGTTCCTGTGGAGGTTGTGCCACAGCTGCTGCCTGTGCCCAGCGTGTTCCCCAGGTGTGGTGGTGTGTCCAGAGCCTGCAGGAAAATTTCAGCAGGGAATTTTCCCCCACAGATCTCCTTGAAGCTCCAAATGGGGCAGCCCTTCAAGTAATGCTCAGGTAATTTCAAGGTAATGTTGAGTGGGCACAGCCAAACTCTTAATTCCTGCTAAGCTGCCCATTGATTGTTGTCCCTCAATGGCTACAGAGTTTGGTGAACTAAAGAAGGTGGAGTTTCTTAAACTGCTGAAATTTCTGGACATCTCTTTAGCTTCAAGACTGGGCTCACTGGAATAAAACCTGGGCGAAACTTTGCGTTGTGTCACTAACAGATGACCTAAAAATAATAAATTCAGGGCATTCTCTCAAGATAGAGCAATAATTTTCTGTTGCCTGGCAATGTCTCTGGCACTGAATACAGAGCTGGGAGTTTATTTTATGATGCTGTTCAGAAAAATTTGTTTACAGTTTTCCACTGTGATTCCCCCAAGAGGAAGAACCCATGGCTCATACAGAGAGAGCAAACATTAATGACACCTTCTATTCATCTTGGCAAATTTATGACCAAGTTTCCATTCCTCCTTCTGTATTTCCAGAAATATTTACGCAGAGACTTGTGTTTTCTCATTTCAGCCCTATTATTTTTAATGGGAATTAGCTTGAACTTACTGTAAACACCTTATTATAACATAATTTACATTTTAGTTGATTTTTGTTTACTCTGCTTTTAATAATCGTGTCTTCACATGGCAAGCAAAACTCTTTTCCCATTTTTTTCATGGAAGACTAAGGAATTTTCTAATGTAATTCTAGATGACACTTTATTAACCATACAGTATATTTGGTATGGTTTAAAGGGAATGTTATTCACCCATGATGTCCTGTGTTTGAAAGAAGAATCTGAAGACACAAATTTCATAATATCCTTCAGGCAAGTAAGCTGCTGCATCCATCCCAAACAACAGTATTTACTATGACTTGTAGGACTGGGATATTTTTGTGACTGAATTAAGCCCCAGCACCAAAAAAGATAAATTGAATGTTTTGGTTTGGTTTTTTTTTTCTCTTGGAATATACTGCTAAGAGTGGGACAGAAACCTCCATGGTTTCTTGGGCTGGGATAAGCTTTTCCTATGACCTGGGACAGGCCCAGCCTGCATTTTCAGGGGAATACATTAACACTGGAAAGAGGCTTGTATGAACTGACTCCATGAAGAAGGTCATGAAATAAATCATCCAGAGCTGTTCTGATGACAGTCACCCATTACACATTTAGAAAGCAAATGCCTGCTAAATTCAACAGTTTGAAATACTCTGAGTTTCTTCTCTCCATTGGTATTTTAACATTTGGTCAATCCCTGTGGTAACTGTAACCCCCAAATCTCCTTTTACGGTCAGTTCCATTGGAGAGCATCCTGCTGATGAAGGGAGAGCTGATCAAAATTAGGCTTGGCTGGTGATGAGCTCAACAGAGCCAGCGAGATTTCGTTCTTGTTTTTCTTTTGTTTACATGGTAACTGTCTCTTTCCTCTTCCCATGCAGATGAATGTCATGTAGCACAGCAGAGATGTGGTGCCCTTTGCTTGCCAGCAGAATAATTATTTCTAATAATTGAATCACTTGAACGCTGAAATTTAGAGGCAAGACTTTTCAAAGGAAAAAAAAAAGATATTAATATGCAACCAGTTGAACTTTGTGGCATGTCAAGACCACCCTGTCACTCCTACATCTTGAAAATAATTAATCTTTTTCTTCTTGTGGGAAAGGTGATGAAGTTGTCTGTCATCAAAATTCACTGTTCGAGTCACAGATTTTTTTGCAGCATCTTGATGGTTTTAAGCATAACCTCAGCAGCAGCTTCTTTTCGTGGTACAGGAAAAATAATTTAGACATCAAACTGGTCCTAACTCAGTCTGTTAAATACTTTTTGAAGAGGACAGATTTTGAACTGCTCCTTCAACGCAGGAAAACAGAATAAGTTCCATTTGTTTTCATAGCAGCTAATTGCATAATATGATTTAGCTTGAATGCAGAGGGCTGGAAAGAATAAACAACTTAATAAGGTGCTATGGGACTTGCCTTTATGATGCACATGTAAAGACTTGTTAAGGACAGAGGCTTAAAGTAAACTGATAGATAAAAGCTTCTGCAGGGTGTTTACAACATCCAGCTCAAGCACGCAACGTGCAGGGAGCATTTCCCTCCTCATGGATTGCACACAGTTGCAACCCCCTGTTTCTATTTCTTTTTTTCTTTTTCATCCTTATCACATTTGCTTTCAGTAAAAAACGTGATGCTTAAAGAGTTTTATAATCGTGGTTGAAAAGTGGGGTTTGCAAGATCAAGTTTCAACAGGCTGATACAGCTCCATCATATTAAATTTAAATATTAACAGTGCTGAATCAAACACAATTCCTCTTGCAAGGGTTGTATCTTTGCATGGATGTGTTTATCCACTTATATATGCTTTTTTTAATGCTGGTATGTGTTTGTATATACAAAGCACCTATGTTTGTATGTGTATGTATACCCATATAGACATGCATGTATATAAAAATAAATGTGTATAATGGCAGAGACACATAAAGGAACCAACCTAAGCAAAACATTAATCTGCATTTAATATCCAGACAGATAGAAATGTAAAAAAGGGAAAGACAGAAGAGGTCCTAAAAGTAAAGGAGATGAAAAAAACTTTTCTGTTGAGATAATGATTAGTGCTGCTCGTAGGAATGCGGAAGAGATTTTCCAAGTGGACACTGAGTTATGTGCATAACCCTTGCCCTTCTGGGAAAACAGTCCTTTCAAACTTATTTTTAGACGACTCTAGGTAGAAAACCAGCCCATTTTGTTAGGGACTAGGTAGTTGCATAATGTAGGCACATGATTCTTCAAAATGTGGATGTTTGCTTTTAAAAAAATGAAGCTGGGCTTCCCATTTTTGTTGTTGGTGCAGCAGAAGGAAAGGGAATACAAGTATTAGTGGAATTTGACTTTGCCTACTCTTGATCATGCCTGCCTTGGAGGGTGTTTCAGCAGCATCTGACAAGCAAAAATGTTCTGACTAATCCTTCTTTTCTCTGCCTCAAGGATCTGAGAATTACACAGATTTTTTCAGGTGCACATCATCCTTTGTTCCGCATTAAACTCCAGGTAATTTGCTGAGTTTTTGGCTGCTTCCTGGCACTTGCTGCAGCTCTCCAGAGTGCAAGGCTGCCTCAGCCATGCCGTTTTGGACATGGAAATGTTGCTTTAGCTGTGGATTGTATGACAAATCCTTTCTAACCGGACCCTTGTCATCCATAAAGAATGTCCTTGTTGCCATGAGGATGCTTTTTCTGTGTCCTGCCACAACGTGAGGTTTCCACCTTGCTGGTAAGGAAACATCTTTGCCACATCCTGAGGAAGCATCGAATACTGGCACTGACATCAGGGTGATTTTCTCAGGCTGATGATTAAGGTTCTGCCCATCTGCTGCTGTTTATAAGCCCTCAGGGCTCATCCTGTGAACTTTTCCAGTGCCTAAAGTTGTCTTAAGTATTTTTGTACCTTTTGCTTCTGGAAGGACAAGATCTATCAAAACCAGATCTTTTGCAAGCAGGGAATGATGTTGCCCTTCAATGTTTTTCCTTTTGGTTGGAAATGGGGGAATTTAGGCAAAGTGTTCATTTATCCTCATCATCAGCTAAGCTTTTACATTCCTTTTTAAGAAATAAATTGCAGCAAAGGCATGGAAGTTTTGTAGACTGTCCTAAAGCCTTTTGTGACTTTGTGGGTCCCAGTCCATCCATCGCATCAGATCTCTGAGAAGAACAGTGAACCAAACAAAAACGTGGTACATGCAAACTTATTTCATTTGCCTCCCACTTTTTAAGGCATGCACACACGTTCTCTTATCTCTCATTAAGCTGATTTCACTGATTCAGGTAATTAAATCAGCAGTGCTGCCTTTTGGAGGAGGCTGACACACCCTTGGCTCCTACCTTTTTGTAGGAATTTGAGGCCTTGGATCAGTTTGTGAGCTCTGTCTCTCACATAAGACAATACTGAGTAGTTTTTAGAATGTGATAGAAACTAATTGCAAAGATGGAGAGCGATGAAATATGTGCTGATATTCATATTTGTCATTTTAGTGATAAATGAATGTTAATCACAGCAACAGTCATGTTCTCATCATCCTTCAGTGGCAGCATTAGCATCATTGTATCCATAAACTGAAATTCCTATCATTTTCAGCAGCAAATAACAAAGAAAATCCTCCCTGCCCCAGAGCTCTTGCAGTCCAAATATCACAAAGGACAGGGTTGTGTGCCTCCTTAACCAAAGCCAGATGTTTGATTTCAAGGAGGGAATTAAAATCTGTTTTCACTATGGATTTTTTCTCATGCAGAAGGTCAGCATGGGAGAAAGCACACAGGAAGTTCCCCTACTGGCATTTGTGCTAATTAAGGGTGCAGAACAGATTCAGTGAATAACCCACTGCTTTCTCAAGCCAATAAACATTTTGAAAATCATCTCCTTGTGAGCTTTAAATATCAGCTCTCAATATCTGGGAAAATAAGTTTTGCTGTGAGATTTTTTTTTTCTTTTAGTCAAATAGAGTGAGATAACTTTAGTTGGGGTTTTTTTTGTGGAGAGAAAAATCACAGAAATTATTTTCCTCCTGTTTTACAGTGCACGACCACATATTTCTCTCCACCTGAGAATGCCAAAACCTGGTGTGAAGTCTCTTTGAGCTCCAAACATGGAACTTCCTTGCCAGGCATCTCTGCTTTTTCCTGATGAGGTTTGCAAGAAAGGTGATCGATGGTTTCTTTTATGGGTTACCAAGCCAGTGATGCAATAAATAATCTTTATTTCAAAGTATTTACATTTCTGCGTCTCCTTTCAGCACTCTGGTATCATAAAGACACTGCCGAAGTTTGTGTCAGCACTTGATGCTGGTAGGAGCTAAGATTGATTTTCTTTTCCTGAGTACCTGGAAAATCCAAGAGCGCTGTCTAACTGAGGCAGGGGCTGCACGTTGGAGAGGGTGTGGAAAGAGCAGAAGTTTTCCTGGCATCAGAAGTGGAAATATCAGTGCTGAGAAACTCCTGGGAGTCAGAGGCTCTTCCCCAGAGTGGTGTGAAACTCCTGCTCCGAGGATGGAGTCCTGGAGGTACCCCCCCTGTGAGAGACCTGTGGGCTAATATTGGACTTCCACTCTTCCATTGCTTAATTCCCAGGTGCTGATGGAATAAACCCTGCTGGGGAGGGAGCCCTGTGCAAGCTGGAGCTCTGCCCTCCCCTGTTTCAGCAGCAGCTTCAGCTCAACAGATGCTTCGGAGTGACTCGGTGGGGCGAAACCATGGCAAAAGCCCACGTGTCCAAATGCAGAGTCAGAGCAGCAGCAGGAGCCTCCTGTGCTGAGCAATTCCGGGGGCGGATTGGCCCGGCTCTGCCTTCTGGGCAAGGCTGGATTTGTGTTCAGACTTGGCTTGTTCTGACAGACACCTGGTGCCGGGGTTCTGACAAGGAGTTTGCAGTCTTTATTTGGGGGAAGGGTATGAGCAAGGTCGTGGAAAGCTTTGATTTTAATCACATGGATGATTTAACATCAATCTAAAAAAAAAAAAAAAAAAAA
>VWZT01005877.1:176022-238360 GCA_013397055.1 Pachycephala philippinensis | reverse complement strand
CCCCCCCCACACCTACACGCTTAAAAGCATTTGCAGAGAAAGGTATTCTTGGAGCAGTCTTAACACATGGCAAGGGAATGCTAATCCAAAATGCAGTGACAGCTGCCTGTTTCTTGTCAGGCACTTGTGCCTTGTGTGAGGTGTTAATGGATCAAATGCATTGAATGAAAAGCAGCCCTTGATCTCTGATTCCTGCTCCAGAACCCACGTTTGTTTTCCTTTCCCCTTCTCCCAGAGAGTTACCCCAAAGTTAGCCAGAGGGAGAGGCCACCTTGCTTTCTCTGGCTCACTTCTCCTTCCATCTCCTCCTGCACAGCCACGGCTGGGTCCTGGGCAAAGCTCCATCCCAGCCTTTGGGATCCTCTCCTGGAAACCTCAGGCAGGGTCTGGACTTGAGCCAGGCTTTGAGCCAGGCTTTGAGCCAGGCTGGGTGTCTTCCTGCCCCTCTTGACCACCTCCTTCCACTCCCCACTTATGGACAAAGAGCAGCCCCGGTGCCTCTCAGGGGTGTGAAGACCTTTCAGCCGCTGTCCCCAGGGCTTCAGGGACCGGACACAGAGGTGCCCTGCTGGAGGCTGGCCAGGAGGAAGAAGCAGGAGTGGGGTTTCCAGCTATGCCCTCACTCTCAGTATTTTCCTGCTGAGCTGCTCCAAGCAGCACAGAGTCCCTGGAGCCTGCTGGGAGGTCTGTGGCTGTCACACGCACTCCCTGGAGCACAACCCAGCCTCAGTTCTGCCTTTTGCTGCAGGAGCAAGGCACGGATGAGTGAGGCAGAGCGGGGCTGGGCTTCCAGGGGCTGTATCTAGACATCACGTCTATTCCATGTTTTCTTCTGGACTGTCCCCTGAAGAAAACACGGAATAGACACGTCTAGACCCATTTGTGCTACAAATGGACTGTCCTGTCCAAAGGTCTTTTCCTACTCCTGCTCAAATTGCACAAATGGCTTTTGTTTAGCTGGAAAGCTAAATGTGATGAAAGCACAGGATTCCTAAAAGCCTGACAATTCTTTTCTTTTTCGTCTTGGATTGTTTTTAACATGTTTCATCTTTTCAGGCAGGAGATAAGTTGTACAAATAAGATGAGCTGTAAATGTTTTAATTGTATGCCTGTTGTGTATATTGTGTTAGCTTCAGTCTGTCTGTTGGCTGACCCTGGTGCCCTCAGAGCTCTCAGAAAAAAACCCCAGTCCTGCTATATTTGAATCTCTGCAGCTAATTCATATTTATCCCTATTAAAGTTTCTTCTGCTTTGGCTAGAGGATGATACAGGCATTTTAATTCCATCCGATCTGTTTCCCACATGGGACACAGGGTGACTCAGCCCCTCTGGCTTCTATAACATCTCATTAGGAGCCAGCCTGATGTCTGTGACATGACTGTAGCTTGCTTACTGCTAATTCTTAAACTCCATTTGGTTTTGTTGCTGTTGTTGGTGTTTCTTTGTGTTGTTTGGTGTTGGGTTTTTTTTTTTTTCCCTATCCCTGCTGAAGTATTTCAGTTTTCAGTAAAGCACGTAACAAGTTTGCTCCTCATCAGAAATGGTTTCAGAACTCTGGAAGCTGAGTCCCATCCCCAGACCTGTGTGAAATGATGTCGTTAATGACCTTATCACTGACTTTGTTTGTACTCAAAGTCAATGAACCGCTGCAGGTTTCCAATGGCCTGATCAACGAGATCTGCTCCAAATGCAGGGAGGCAGCGCAGGATCTCCAGGAATATACCTTTTGTGTCAGATACCTGGAAGTCCTTCCCAGTGATGTATGAGTACCCAGTTTTAGCCTAGGGTGATGTCTGAAGGATGTCTTATTCCAGACATCCACTGTGACTCATCTGCCCGTGAGTTCCTCACCCTTTGTTCCCTTTATAGTCAGTGGAGAGTGATGAAGGCTTTGGCAGCAGGAGGCTGGAGTGAGCATTTAAAGTACTGGGATGACTCTGCCCTGGAAGTGCCTATTGTGCTCTACTGTTAATTTATATTAACATATGTAAATTTTCTTAATATTAACTTGAGTTAAATTGCCCTTTTTCTGCCTCACACCTGAAGGCACCAAGAACTCTTTGAATTTTCTGCCAATCTGCATCCTTTCACGACCAAAGTGATTCCTATGACAAGCAGTCACTACCAATCCTTTCTTGTGTCTGCTTTTTGAGGCGATGTTCTTCCCAACATCACCCTTCCTGGAAACCATTCATCTGTGTTGGTTCTGTCACTGCTTTCTCATAACACTGTTTTTAACTGGATACTGCAGGGAACTTCTGCTCCGGGGTGACGAGTTAATGCTGATCCCTTTCTTTCCTGTTTCTCTCCCCTAGAAAAAGGCCTCTCTTTGCTAGGGTACCATCTGTGCAACTACACCCTGACCAGAAATGTGTTTAAGATGGTTGCCTACCAGAAGTCCTATGAGAAGAACACGTCCTGTGGAGGATGGATCCCGTGGATGGTGTGTCCCCGGACACAGTACAGAACACAGTTTCACATGGTTGAAGTCCCTGAAACCATCACTCTCACAGATTGCTGTGAAGGATATGAACAAGTTGGACTCTACTGCTCTGTAGGTAAGTTTTAGTCAGGTTAAGAGTGGAAATAAATGCTTCTTAGGGAAGAAGATTCACTTCAGCTGAGAGGTGCAAAGGCTTAATTAATTCAGTTCTGGGCTATAGGTTCACTGAAATAAGTGAGTCTGCAAAAATGTACAGTAAATTTTGTCCAACGTGGCAAGGAGTAGACATGGCAGACTAAAGCTCCTGATTCTTGCTCTTTGCCACCCCTAGTCACAAATTCACTAAACTTCCAGGGGAGCCTGAGGAAGGCACCTGCTTGTTACCCCTCCAAGGGCTCATTACCTGTCCAGGTTGGGGCCAATATCCCTGGCCAAGAGCAATAATTCACTGCCTGGTGCAGTGTCTGTTCCGAGCCTGCCTGCATTTACACCAGGAGCTTTCTCCTCAAAACTCAGTCAGGATGCACTTAGGATAACATCTCCTTTCATGTGGAGCAGGGTCTGTTCCCAGAATGCAAACCCAGTTTTGGTTCAAATTTAAAACAACCCGTGGCCTCAGGGCAACTTGGTACCAGATGCTTTCCAACCAAAACTACAATAGGACCCATTTTTTTAGGGCTTCCCTGGTTACCTATGACTATGTGGGAGGTCTGAAAACTGGTGAACTTTTTGGTGGATCTGATCTAACATCTGAGTGTTAATAAGAGTCTACTCAGGAAGACTTAATCACCTTTGTCTCAAGATGGAAACCTTTTCCCCTTCCCACATCAGGGTTACCAGCTGTCAACCAGAAATTCCCAGTTTTATCAGAACATGAGACATAGATGGAGGGGATTCCCTGGGGAAAAGGAACTTTCTTTTTCTAATGGATAAATTTAGATGCTCTTAAGCTGAACAGGCATCTTGAATTATATAAACCAGCATCGAATTCTTCTGTCATCCAGAAAAGTTCTGCAGGACATAATTTTGTCTCCTATTTTCAGTATGACATTGCATTTTCTCTATTTCCACTCTACAGCAAGGACCTGGGCATTTACATAATCACACACAGGAACAACAGATTGAAAGGAAAGGTCCTGTTGCAGCCCTGGCCCTTGTTTTGGGTCATGAGACTTGGGTGACTCAGATCTGTGGGAATGTCCCCAAACCTGCTCCTGCACTGGATCATATAACGTGGCATGAGGGGGGATGAGCCATATGTCCTGTCATGGGATCTGTCGAGAACAATGTGTTCATCCCACATTTAAGTTGCTTCAGAGCATTGAAAAAAGAACTTCCAAACTTTTTTTTTCCCCAGGTGTTTTCTCCACAGTCCCAGGTAGAATATTGTGTCTAGCAGGATTTTAACAGAAGGATGGGAACACAAAAATGGTCAATGTGTTTTATTTGTTCCTAAAATGATTTCCTAGAGAAGAGAAATTAAAGCATTATTTTTAATTTACTGTATCCTGCCATTGTTTGGCTCTGTGGCTGTTGTGGTGCCTCAGCAAAGCAGAATTTGAGCTGCAGGTTACTGTGTGTCCAAGCAGATTTATCAGAGAGGCAAAGGACCTGCTGCTGATCATCTGTATTTTCCAAGCATCAGTTCCACGCTGGGAAAAATCTCCAGCATGTCTAATTATGGTTGAAAAGTTACTTCAGTGAAGTCTTTTGAATATACAGGCATGTACATACATGGGTGCCTGTAAGTATCAAATGGCAAGACTGAGAGGCAACCAGAGAAAATGGCTTTTTAATTCTGTAGTACAAGGAAAGAGCTGTGCCAGCTAAATGTGCAAGAATCACTGTGGTTGTCACTGTTTGCACAAGAAATTCAGGTGTTTCTGAACCTCTGAAAATCAAGATCATCTTCTTGGATGTGGAAAAAAAAAGCATCCTGGTAACGCTTGAAATATTTTTTTCCCAGTATAATTCTATGTCTCTTAAAAGCATCTCTAGGGATATTTTAGGCTTGAGAGTTGTTGATGATTCTGTTTCATCTAACATGAACAAATCTGTAAATCTCTTGTAAAGCTTAAAGCTGCAGAATTTCCACCCTGCCCTTGCCATGTTGTTGATACAATGGGCAAGTTTGTCCATGAAATACTGTGGTCACCCTGACACTTTTTCCTGTCAAAGTTAATTTGGGAATATTTTAAACCATTTAAGGATTTGTATGGCTTCTAGGTGATTTCCGTGTTTACATTATTCCGGTATCTTTGTTTTTCAGGGCATTAGTCATAAATTCTGTGAATGGTAATGCACTGTCTAGACACAGTCTTAAATAAATGATGAGAAGGGAAACTGGAACTGCAGAAATTACTGCACAGCACGCTGTTGAACTACTGTTATTTTCTTCTTGACGTTATCCAGGCTGGCGTGCTCTCCATCCTACCATGAGTGGAAAGGTCTCCATGACCTTTCACAGCAACCTGCTCCTGGCCACCGCTCACCTTCTTTTCCTAGAAGGAAACATTTACCCCTGCCTGGATTATGGAAGCCCTGCTTTCATTATTTCTTTGCTGTTGGGGAAAAAATGTCTAGAGCATTGGTCAAGTTGCTCTGGTGGTTCTCACTAGTTGTGTGTCAATCACTGGGATAGTGTTAGAGATACATACACAAATGACTTTGAAATTCTTAAATAACAGCTGGAAAGTTAAGTACCTAAAAGTTAGGAAGTGCTGTAATTAATTCTAAAGGTAGAATTAAATAAAACAGCCTTTGTTTTCTCTCTTTGTGCCTATGCATGCAGATTAGTGAACTCCTTTAATTACCTGATCCAGCTTTGCAGTGCCCCAAGGACCACATTTCCCTGTGATGCCCAGGGATGATGGAGCCCCTCTGAGGAGCTCCCGAGTGTGCCATCCTAACCTCCACATTCAGTGCTTGCTCAGCCTCTCACTGAGTAAAGAATTATTTATCACCTCTTAAGGTGAATCCTAGGGGATTCACAGGCAGCAATTTGTCTTCATGAAGCCTGTGGGAAGTGAGGGAGCTTCTCTGTCTTTCACAGATTGGCAACTGAGCTGCAGAGAAACTGAGATCAAACCATTCTGTGTTAGTTTCAGACCTGCTTTCAGACACCTTGGGTGCAGTTTTAATTTTTTCATAAATTTATTCTGATTTTCAGGGTACTTAGTGCTGCTTTTAACGACGTGTATGGTTGGAGCACAGGGCTGCAGGTCGAGCTCGTGGACCTGCGAAACCCGCAGCTCTGAAAGGTTTTTTCACCTTACAGAACTTTCTCAGCATCTTGCCTTTTAGGTAGAGATAGGATCCAATTCTCCAGGTTTGTTTCCAGCTGCTTGAATGGATGGTATGGTTACTTCTGGTGTCTGGCTTGCTGCCCACTTTCCAGCATAAAATGAAACCAGAGAGCTCCTTATCTGCCATCTAACCCCGCCTGATCCCCAGCTGGGGAGGGAAAGAGTGCATCAGCACACGATGAAGGCTTGTTTTTAAGCACACGTACAAAAATACCTTGAAATAAGAAGGCCCAAGACAACTTTAATTGTGGATTTTCTTGAGAGCACCTGATTTGCAATGGTACGGCCACGCTTTAATCAGAGTGTGCTTTGTGCACACAGCTTCCTAAGGTTTTCAGAAAAACGACTGCAAATTAAAAAAAATGTTCATTTTAGGTGCCCAAGCAGCTCCTCAGCAGGGCTGGGACCTTTCAGAGCTGGCATGCAGAAGCTCCCATGCTGGCTATAACCAGAGCAGCAGGAGCTGGGGCACAGCTGTCCCTGAAAGCCAGGGGACAGTGGTATCACATACGGGCAGCACTGCAGCTTCAGCCTGGGGTGGGAAGGTGCCAGAATGTCCTATGGGACTTCACCCAGCAGCAGGTGGCTCTGGCTGCCCTGTGTTTTGGGTCCCTGTGCCCTCAGCAGCTGCAGGAATGGGATTATTGGCATCCCTGCCTGTTGCCTGTGGTGTCTGCTGATGGGAATCCTGTCTGGGAATTGCCTTGTCCCCTTTTGAGCACACTGAAGCTGTCTGCTTCCACACCCCCTGTGCTGACAAACTGCAGAAGTTGCCTCCCTTTTGGGTAAAGAAGTGAGTTCTTTCACCCATTTTATTATTGTGGGCTTTGGTGAAAACGGGCTCTGCCTTCACCTTGCCTTTGGGATTTTGTAAACCTTGATCACATCCCCCTCAGCCTTCTCCCCTCCAAGGCAAATGTCCCAGCCAGGAAGGGGGTTAAATATTTGTCAGATGCTGGACCAGCACAAATCCCAATTAACCCCTGGAGAGGCAATCAGGATGGAAAACGTCCATCTGAGCAGGTAAAGCCTACCAATGCTCAAAGACCCCAAAACCAGGGTTGTGTGATGAAAACTGCCAGCCTGGCCTTTGGAACAGACTTTTCCCAGGAGCTTTCTCTGTAATTTCATAGATTTGTCTCCACCTTCTGATACCTGAGACAAATGCAGGGTGCTGGTCCCTGGCTCTGCCACACCCTCTGGATGAAACCATCCCTTCCAGCTGGAAGGAGGGAGAGGAAGGGGATTATGGCTGAGCTAATGTTGTCCCTCAGCATCAGTCTCCTGGGAGATGCCCCATCCTGCAGTCACAGCAGATCCAGCAGCTCTCCAGTGGGCAGGCTGGCAAGTGACCTTTGGTTGCTAAGCTGCAGTTCTGCTTCCATACATTTATGTAAATAACGGAGGAGAAAAGCCTGTACTTCATCCAAATGACAGAGGAGCTGGCTGGCTTGCTCCTCCGTGCTTGCTTGGTAGGTGACTGTCCCCAGCATGATTGAAGAGGAGAGCATAAATTGGATTTCCAAAGTGCATCTGGTACAATTAGGCAGAAATGTGAAGTGAATCCATCTCCGTTTCCGCTGATCCGAAAACGATGACCTTTTGATTTCAGATAAATGTGTGCTGTGGCACCCAGCCAGGATTCAATAGTGTTTTCTGAGATTGCATGGGACTCATTAAACCATTTACACTGCAGTTAAACACACCCAAAAAAGAGACCCAGGTGGGAAAAAAAGGTGCTTTGAACCTCAAACCTGCTTGAACTGCAGCTGAATCTCAAAGCTGGAGGCATTTACAAGCCTGGGTCCAGCTGACCAAGATCCACCTGGTTTGAACAGTAAGGAGCACTGGTGAACAGGGAATTTTCTAACACAGGGAAATCCCTTGGTGCTCGTGTTTGTGCATGCTCCAGTGTGAGAGGCTGCTTAGCTCCCTGCACAGGAGGCTGAGAAGGAGCAATCACAGGAGGCTGGGAATGTGTGTGAGACTCAGCTAAGGGCAACCAAGGCTGTATCACACAGTCATGTGGCTTTAAAAATCAGAAGGGATATTTCTAGGAAAAGGACCTGTTTGGGGGAATGATAATGCCTTAGGTTTTAACTTTTGTATGTTTCAAATTCCACATTCCCAGTGTGTAACTCTGCAGTGTCCTGCAGCCTGGGAGCTGCTGCTCTCTCATGCTGAGACAGACAGAACAAAGCCTCTCCAGGCTGCTCTCCAAGGACACCCAGCCCGGCCTAGGCCCAAAATGTGTAACCCAGCATCTTGAGAAGGGGGCAAGCTGAGGGGAAATTCCATCATTAGCTAAAGTTTAATTAGTGAAATTGGGTTGAGATGCAAATGGACCAAAGCTATAAAAGTGTGAAGAACTCGTGACTCGGGGTCCATCTTGGGTGCAGCCTTTGGCCTGCCCAGGGTGTGCCTCTGAAGGCCTTTCAAATAAATATCCACCTTTATTCCCTTACTCCTGTCCAGTCTCTGTTTCTAGGTTGGCCTCTTTAGGCATCATGACCTGTAGTGCCAGCCCCAGACAGAGGAGAACCTGGAATGTGCATGTGGCAGCAAGTTACATAGATTTAGTTTAAACCTTGATTAATCAAGATAATTTCCCTCATTAAGAAAGTTACTTTGCTGAGGCCAAAAGTGCTAGATGCAATACCCCCTCTGCTTCTCAGAAACCTCACATTTACTCTCATCCAGAGCCTTGGGATAACAGAAATTGTAAACCCACAGAACTGACTGCTCATGATAGATTTATAGTTTGCTGTGAAGTTTTCACTTGTTATGGGCTTTGTTACGTCAAACGTGGTTTTCCTGCACCACAACGGTTTCTATTGCAACAATCAGGTTCATTTTTCTCCTGGCTGGCTTTAATTGCCCAGTAAAGGATCAAAACCCTGTAGGTGCAAAACAAATGGAAAAGAGAATTCTTTCAGGTGGATTAGAAAGACCTGAGCTGAGAATACTTGGAGGTGTGTTGGAGAGTGTGGGTAAAGAAGTGAGTTTGTAGGGCTTGGAAATATTTTCTCTTTCCACAGAAGAGATTTTGTGCTGGCACTGACCCAGGACCACTGTCTGCCCTTGGCTTGGGAAGCAGCAACCTCCTGCCTTAGCTGCACTCTCTGCAGGGCTCTCTGGCGTGGGCTACCAACCTCCTGGAGTGGCCAGCTGGAACAGAGTTACTGCAACTAAGGTTAAATTTATGCCACAAAATGTGAAATGAAAACTCTCAATTTCTGTCTTAGGCAGTACCTGTTTTCTTTGATCATTATGTATTATTTGGATTAGTCACAGCTCACATCAGGCACATTTTCTGTTTCGCAGTGCTTCAGTGTCTCCACATTTAGAAACTTAACTATCCACCCATCCATCCATAATTATTAATATAAAGTTATAAATTCGAAGTTTCTGTAACAGAAATGTCATGGACAAGAGAAGAGTCTGAGAAGATTTACGCCCTTGAAATGAAATAATGATATTTTAGGCTGCTGTTTTCTCCCCATTAAAACCTCAGAACAGACGCGCTTCTAAAATGAGGAGGAGGTGTTTTCTATAAATTAAATATCACAATTTTATGGAAACAGCTTTCTGTATTTTTGTTCTCAGAAGTGTTTTTGTTACTTAGCACTCAATAGATCCAGTGTATTTGCCTCAAGACCTGGTATTTGTCCAGTGAAGGATATGGAAACATCTGATTATCCTTGCACGTTCGATACTGAATGTCCAGGGCTGAAAAAATGCTGCAGCTCATCCAAAGGAGCAGGCTGTGTGGATCCCATGCCAGAGGGTATGTTACTGATAAATCCAACACTGCTTCTAATAGAAATATCCTTTATTTTCCCTTCTGAGGGTGGGAGTGGGCAGGAAAACTGTTACCATAGCTCTTCCTAAAACAAATACGGGAATCTGCCTTGGCTGAATTCCAGGATACTCAGCTTCAGTGCTTGCACCCGTGAGCAATGAGTGGTGTGTGGGTGCTGTGGGTCCAGCAAACCCTCCTTGGCTCCCTCTCCTTGGCTCCCTCTCCTTGGCTGGCTCCTCTGCCTGTGGCATATGGCAAACGAGGCCGTGGCTGGTGGCTGTTGGTGGGCCCTTTGCGTTTGCCAAGTTAAATCTTGCTTTGTTTCCTCAGAGCCTCCCCAAAGCTCTGTCGCCTTCTGGAGCACCAGACCTCAGATGACTTGGCTGTTTTATTTCCTACACTGCAGGGAGGACGTTCTGGTACAACGTGACAGTGCTTGTGAAAATGGATTTTAATGAATTAATGCGGGTGGATTCCCACCTTCTGAATCATTCCCGCCTTTTGCACTCCGTGGTATGTACAAACACAAATGCTTCCCTCGTTGTGCCCGTGATCCTGTTACTCAGGGGCCACTCTTTGCTCCCCCTTTGTTCTGCCAGACTGATTTTTTTTGGCCCTATTTCTGATTATTTCTGTATTTCTGATTACTGAATGTCAGCTGTGTCCTTCAGCAATTCAAGTAACATTGATTTATCAGCTTCTTTAGGAAATTTTTCAGGTTTCTTCCAAGGGCAATTTAAAGACATGCTGAAATAAAGGGGTTTTTCCTGATTAAGTGGTGCTTGCTCCAGCTCTGTCTCAGTTCAGTTTTGGGACTGACAGACTGGGACCAGACTTCAAGATCTTCAAAGAATGATGTTTTCTGATTAGGAATTTTAAGTTAAACCTTTCCAAGGCAAACCTATCTGCCATAATCTGCTGGCACTGATGGGCAGGAGAATAGAAATGATAGCAACAGCATGGGTGTTATCTGATTTCCCCTTCTCATATCCTAAAAAAGCAAGAAACCCTGGTCCTGTCCCTGTGTAGTAGGGAGCAGAGGGCAAGGATCCACCAAGGCTTTTATATCTTGGTCTAAAACAAGCTATATGAAAGTCAAACACTCAAGAGATGGGGAGTTGAGGTAGATCTGTTCAATAAGCTCCTGCTCAGAATGTCCTGCTGTCTCTTCCACTGATTCCTGATGCTCAGCCCACCAGCTGGTCCCTTCCCTCATTCCTGACTCTCCATTGGGATGGTTTGGTCTCTCTGGGGTCTCTCTGTGGCTCTTAATCCCACACCTCGTCCTGAGTCTATTGCTTTTCCTCTTTTTCTTTCTATTTCCTTTGCCAGCAGTCCATTTAGCTGTTCAAAATAAGAAGTGTTGGACAGCTTTATTGCAGGTGAATTGCAGTGGCCTGTGTGATGTGTTGTAATCCATTGGGACTTTTCCCACCTCCTCCTGGGTTACAAAAAAAGCATTTTGAGATCAGCTCCACACCCCCCTTAGCCTGGCATTTCTGTAACATAAATCTGCTGTGAAATGTGAAAATAAGAACTCACCTTGCATAAATACAGGCCTGAATGTCACCACTTTGCCACGGTGTCTGAATTTCTTTCTACGCTCAGATTATGATAATAATCACTGCATTGTTTACGTCCTGGGAAAGGAGCAAGGTGCTCCAGTGTTTGCTGCCCTGTTTTGCAGATCACTGGTGCATTGCAGCCCCTGAATGCATCTGTGCACCACATCCAGAGTATCCGTGGGGAGATCTATGCTGGGACAGTGGCCTCCCAGCTTCTCCTCGGAATGCAGCACCCAGCTCCTCTGGCCAACATCTCCTCCTCCCTGAAGGCCATGGTGAAGCGTGTGTATGAAGTGATTGACACCGAAGTGCAAGGTCCTTGATTGTAATCCTGTCATATTTTAGGGCTTTTCATCTCTCTTTGCTTGGGATCTCATTTATATGACCATTAATTTGCTTTCAAAGATAGCACAGAGGATCTTGCAAACTTTGCAAACAACAGCCCTGACCTTTCTGTTATAGGATGGAGAGTTGATGATTATTTTGGAGTGAATAGTTTGGAAGGGAATGCTCCTGAACCCTCAATTAATTTTTTTTTTCCCCAATAACATAGTTTTTCAGATGAAAAACCAAACATGTGGATATTTGTAGCACAAACATTACTTGTATTAAACAGGAAATTTTCTTAAGAAAAGTGTTTTCTTGGGAAGCAAATGGACTCTGTTGCCATGTTACTTCCAGTAGCTCGCATGAAACAAGTCATATTTATAGTTTGTTAATTACTATAGCACACTACTACATACTTTTTAAATGTCACATAAACATTTCAATATATTAATTTTAAATTACGTCAATCTACTTACTGCTCTGCAGTTATCTGAACATTTTCTCTCCTGAAGTGCACCATAAGCACTGTTTCCAACGCTTCTTATTCTTTACTCAGTCCAGCTTTCAGTGAAATCCATGGGTAGTTCTCCTTCCTCCTGTGCTGACAGCTCAGGTGTGGTTGGCATCCTACAGGTGTAAGCAGGAGCTGCCCCTAACTGTCCTCTAATTCCAAAGAATTGGGGTAAAAAGTGATAGGGTGATAACATCCAGAATGGCTTTAACAGCATTAATGCAGATTTACACAGAATTTGTTGTACTCAGAGCCTGATCTACACACATCAATCAGATGTGTGATCAATCTTGATGCTGCTCTCAATATCTGTGCAAGGTGTGCTGCTCTTCCTAGATGTCAATGAATGCTCCTATGCTGAGTTCAACACTTGCCCTGAGAACAGCAGCTGTGTAAACCTGGAGGGTCACTACAGCTGCCACCCTCAGCATGAACGTGCCAGGGTCATCCCTCACCAGCTGAGCCCCAGAAAGCAAGGTAAGAAAGGTAGGACTCAACCCTCAATTAACTGAGGGTGTTCCTGCAGGACTTTGTGCTCCTTCACAGGAGTCACCTGCTGGGATTTCTGGAACACGAGTGCCCCTTCTCCTCCTGTTGGAAGACAATGCCACATAAACCTGTTACCTATTTCTGGTTGAAATGCAGAGTATTTGCTTCACAGTCCTTTGCTGTTTCATCTGTTTCGCCCTCAGCTGTCCTCACTCACCTGCCAAAACCTGTAACTCCAGACCCTGACTGCTTCTCAGAGCAAGTCACTTGTTGTCAGTGCACCTCCCCAGCCTCCTGAGAAACAGCTAATGGCATTATTTCTACTATTTTCTTTTTTCCTGTTTTGACTGCAGCCCAGACTCAGTGGTTGTATGATCCCACCCCAAGCTGCTGCACTGCTGCTGAGCCCTCTGCTGCAAGCAGCTGGAGTTTGGCACTGGGTGAAATAATTCCTTGTGGTACCAGTTCAGCAAAATATACTTACAGCCCACAGACACCAATGGGCCTGCTAAGAGGCTTTAAGCTAATGAGATAACTGCTTGCAGGTTCGATGCTTTAGTTAGAAAACAATTTTACAATCCCTTAATCTCAAAAATTAAGATAACGTATTACTTCATGCTTTTGTGATATGATAATCCTTTTATTTTCTATTTATGTTACTTCTATTGCTGCTCTTCATGTGGAAAACTTGAATGGTATTATTTTGGATTTGCTTTCTTAGAAATAGTCTAACTCTTTGATAATATGATTTTCCCCTAGGCATTGCAGCATCTACTCCAAGTTCAGGAGTAAATGCTGTTAACACTGGCAGTAGCTCTGCTTCTATAAGGAAATCAAGTCTCTTGTCCATAACCAACCAATCTACAGATGCAGGGTGCTGTAAGTAACCTTGGATTTTAATAAATATTGTCTTGATTTGTGATGGGAACAAACCTCAGTAGATTTGTGTATGTATGGGTGATCCGTCCCTTTCAGGCAAGAGTTATCACAATCCTTTTAACAACACCCTGTTCTTCTGTGGGAGGAAATAGATTTAAGTGGTTCTTTGAGAGTTCAGAGACACAGGCTGGATATTCTTGATCTTCATCCACAACTTCTGATCCAAGCTGAAGCCAGAGGAATTAAACTGAGGCCCCTCTAGCGCAGGGGGGAGTGGCTTTGTGGGTGTTTGGCAGCCACGTGGCTCAGAGTGCTGGAAACAATTGTGTTCTGTTGAAGCAATTTACGAAAACAACCTTTTTTCCTCAGTCTAACCATCAGCATGAAAGAATTGAAGCTGTGGCAGCAGCATGCCATGGTCTCTGGGTTAGCAGGGGGTGTGATGCTCATCTCACCTGGCCCCAGCTCTCTCCAGCAGAGGTGTCTGGGCTGGGCTCTCCCTCTTTCTCTTGCCAGACAGACTGGCTCTGCTGCAGGGCAACTCATCCTACCCAATTTAGACACCTCCTCCTCCTTCCAGGAGAGGAATCACCTCTGAAGGGCCCTGTCTTTTCCCATTGACATGACAATGATTGCACTGGACTAGAGTGCAATAACAGGTGAAGTGCTGCACGCTACTCTGCCCCCAGCCTCTGTCAGCTGGGGTCTGAGGGGGTTTTCCAGGACAAATCCAGGCAGCCTTTGCCTGAACGGGTGCATTTTGATGATTAAAGTGACAGGAGGCAAAGCAGGTGTCAACACATGTAGAGTACACAGAGTCACTCTTCCAAACTTAGTCCTGCTGCTTTCACCTGTAGCTCACTGGCTGATTATTTATGTGACTGGAGATTTGGAGGAGATTGGGTTGTCCAGAGGAATTGTGGCTGCCTCATCCCTGGAAGTGTTCAGGGCCAGGCTGGATGGGGCTCTGAGCAGACTGGTCTAGTGGAAGGTGTCCCTGCCCATGGCAGGGGGTGGAACTGGATGGGCTTTAAGGTCCTTTCCAACCCAAACCATTCCAGGACTCTGTGATTCAATGGAAATGCATATACTAGAAGGAAATAAAAAGATTAAGCACTAAATCAGTCATGAGGGGACCTGGTAAAGTGAGAGGGAAGGTTCTGTCCTGACATGAAGAGAACCTTACCCTATCGATTATCGAAGTGCTTGTGTGTAGTGGATTTAGAATAACACAGTTTAAAGGTGAAATGTTGCTTTTTCTGTGCCAACTCTTCCTGGGGCTGCACCAGATCCCTCTGCAGTCACAAACCATCGAATCCTCAGCGTTACCAGCAACAGCTTTGAAATGTCCTGGCTTGTCACTTCCACTCTGAACCACACTTTCCAAGTCCGGGTGTTCAAGGGCAATGAGACTGTGCAAAACCTGAAGACAGAGGAAATGCAAATGGATGTGTCTCAGCTGGAAGCAGGTGTGATGTATTCAGTAGAGGTCAGCTATGAAACCTGTGGGAAAACCATCATCTCCTGTCAAAATGTTAAAACAGGTAAAGAAACACTTTAAAAAATAGATATATATATATACATTCTCTCCTCTCTCTTCTCTCCCCTCCATCCCAACTCACCTGCAGTTCAGCAATGATCCTTTGCTCCTCACTGAACAACATTTCCCGCCTTCTTCAGCACTTTTTATCTCATCTACTCCAGCATTTCTCCAACCCAGAATATCAGGCAGCAGAACTTTGGCCTTAGTTGATAAAGCAGTGCTGGAACTGATTAGACTATTACAGATATCAGGCTAAGCTATAATTATTTTTTCAAAATTTATTTCTTTGGTGCCTGGCACTGCTTTCTGCTGCCACCTATCTCCCAGCAGGCCTCGTTTCTACCTGGTTGATGGCTGTGGCCGGTGGGAAATGCAGGCAACTGGTTTGTCAAGGGCTCAGCTGAGCTAACTAGAGTGCCCAGAGGAAGGGCAGATTCTGCTGAATAAAGGATTAAAGGGAATTACAAGGGCTGAGTAAGAAAGCTGCAGACTACCTGCCCAGTTCTGTTCAATTAGCTGGTGATCGTAGCTTCCTGAGGCCCTAGCGTGTTGGTCAAACATAATTTTGCTTTCCCCCTAGTCTTAAATTATTTCCTAAGCCTCCATGCAAATAAAGAAATAAATCTCTCCCCATTTTTTTCGAAGAGCAGGCAGTGAACTCTTTATTACTGACCACAGTGAGAATGCTGCTGTTCATGTTTATCCCTGAATCTTCCCTTTGGTCAGATGAGGGATGACTCCAGTTTGGGTCAGAAGGAAATTACTCCCTTTGTGGAGGGAAAGTAGGAGGTCTGGTGGTTATGAAAACAGAGGGCTGAACTTCAGAGTATGAAGTTGGAGCCCTTGAGAAAGAGAAAAGTTTTCCAAGGATCAGTCCAAGGAGTAACAGCCTTGGAGTGTTTATACAGGACAAAGCAGTTAGAGATTCCTTGGCTCTTGGTTTTGGCTCCTGTGCTCTGTACATTATCTGTCAGGGCTCACCACACAGACAAGAGGCAGGCACTGATTTTTGTTGTATTTTCAGTTCAAGGATCTATTTACTATCCACACTACCAAGATGAGGAAAATAAATTAAAAAATTGTGACTGGTGGGCCAGAGATGAGCCCATGGGCAATTCAACCCTGGGTGTAACTTCAAGGCAGGAGTTGTGTAGGGTCGGGCCCAGGTATGTGTAAACCCACATATAAAGGTATGTGTACACCCAGTTCTCATGCAGTTGCAATTAGGCACCTAAAAATCTCTTTAGACCTGATGTAAGTGCATCTTCTCAGTGTATCAGAAGCTTGTAGGAGCCTATTGGCTTTATTTTCTTGATTTCACACCAAACTCTCTCAATCTTGTCCTCCCTTCTTCCATCATCTGAGATTTTGGTCCGGGTACATCAGTTTTAACTGAATCCTTTCCTGCTTTGTCAGTGTTTTTTCATGTTGTGTCCTGCAGAGGCCAAGATATTTGATGTTACTATGAGGATTCTCAACTACAACTTCACTGATGATTTCCATAATTCCAGCAGCTCAGCATATGAGGGATTTTCAAGACTGTTGCTTACAGAGGTAAAACGAAAATATCTCTGGGTAATATATATGTATTTTTTCAATTTATAATTTATTTAATCTAATAGAGGATTTTATGCCTGGATGAAATATTCCTTCAAAATCATCATACTGTTTCCTGTGACCTTTCTTTATAATTACAACAAAATTCAACTGACTAGACAGATCAAGCCCTCGGCCTTGTTAGCAATGGAGCCAGTGAGAATTTTCCCCTACAGAAGAACGGAGGAATTATAAATGCGGGCATGCAACAGGGGCTCCTTTCCTTGGATCTTTCATTTGGCAATAAACTCACAGTAAATTAACCTGAGGCTTTTTAATGGATTACTGAAATAGCATTCCTGGCATTCATTTCAGCACAGTCTTCTCAACAAATGTCTTATTCCTCTCAAAGCTCTTTCTTCTTTCAGGAAAATTGTCTGGATCAGGCTTTCTTCTCCATCCCCATTCCTTGCCTGCACACATGCAGCCACTGTCCACAGTCAGGTGTGATCAGCCAGAAACAAAACTTGAGTCATGAAGTCTGTTACCAGATCTCAGCTTCCCAAAAAAGGGGGAAATTTCAGATGGAGAAATCTCCTACAGTTTTGCTGCACAGAACAGGGCCCATACAGAGGAATTGGGATCTCCATCCAAAACAAGGCTTCCCCAAAACCAAGGGTGACCCACAATCATGTGTGAATTTAAATGCAAGAGAAAACCCCAAAACAGTAATGGAGCTTTACCTTCAAGCACAGCAGAGAAGAGGCATTTGCCCAAAAGAAATTGTAAGTTGAACCTCCTGACATGGTTTTATTTCCCACAGTTGCAAAGTGTTCACTTTCGTTGTGTAGGAGGATTTTGGTGAGTGAGGCTTCTCTGGGATAAATGCACACCTGATTGGCTTCATCGGGTTGGGAAGAAAAAGGAGCATTGCCCATCTGTATTGCTTCTGCCTCCTTGGGCGTTTGGGAGCACAACATCCCCCTCTCACTTCTTCTCTCCTCATTTCCTTGCCTCCCCACCCTGATGTGAGCCTGGACCAGTTAAACAGCTTGTTTGTAGGAATCTTTCTGAGCAAGCTCTGACTGAATGGGAACAAAGCTGTGCTGATTTATGGCTCTGCAATTCGTGCTCCAAGGCACGAGGTGTATGCAGGAACAAAAGGCTCAAGCAAGGAGCTGCCTTCTAGACATGTAAGGCAAAACTGCCAGCTCCTGCACAGCTCAGATATTGACAGCAGTGTGCCAGCTTTAATGTTCAGAGTAATGCCGTTTGTTCAGCTGAAGTGACTGCTCACTGGTTTGGTAATTAACCATGATGTAACTGTGATACTGCCTTGAAGCTGGGCTGTCTCAGACACTTTTTATTTGAAGTTATCCACCCCCATTTTTCTTGTCTCTCATCCTGAGATTTCTTTGTTATTGGACTCGGCTGCAAGCTGAACTTGAACTGGGGAGTTTCAAATGCTCCCTGGGAATTAAAGCCATGCCCACACTTGTAAATGCATATGTGACATACAGAGATAACATCAAGGCTCTGCTGCATGCACTCACCAGGCCAGTTCAGCTCTGCTGCAGGCACACAGGGCCAGGGGGAGTTCTGCTCCCTTGACCCAAAATTTGGAACTTGGTTTGTAAGACCAGTGGTCGGATGGGTACAGTTTTCAAAGGTATCATAGAATCATATAATCACAGAATGGTTTGGGTTGGAAGAGACCTTGAGGATCATCCAGTTCCAAACCCCAACCAGGGGCAGGCACACCTTCCACCAGTCCAGGTTGCTCAGAACCCTGTCAAACCTGGCCTTGAACACTTCCAGGGATGGGGCACCCACATCTTCTCTGGGCAGCCTGTGCCAGGGCCTCACCACCCTCACAGTAAAGAAGTTTTTCCTAATATCTAATCTAACCCTATTCTCTGTCAGTTTGAAGTCACTCCCCTTTGTTCTGTCACTCCAGGCCCTTGTAAATAGCCTTGCCTCATCTTTCCAGTAAGTTCCCCTCAGGTACTGGAAGGTCACAATTAAATCTCCCCAGAGCCTTCTGTTTTCCAGGCTGAACAATCTCAATTCTCTCAGCCTTTCCTGACAACAGACAACAGAGCTGCTCTGATCTTGGTGCCTCCTCTGGACTGGCTCCAGCAGCTCCATGTCCTCCCTGTGCCGGGCCCCAGGGCTGGGGCAGCTCTGCAGGTGGGCTCTCACCTGGATGGGGAACAGGGGCACAATCCCCCCTCTCCTGCTGCCCACGCTGATTTTGGTGAAGCCCAGCACACAGAGGGTTTCTGGGTCCCAGTGCACACAGCCAGGGCATGTCCAGCCTCTCATCCACCAGCACCCCCAAGTCCTTCTCAGCACGGTTGCACCAAGGAGACTCACATTACTTTGTGCCACAATAATCTCTGAAAAGTAAGATTTCTGATACCCTTCGTAACTTTTCTTTTTACAGCATCTTCTATGTTGTGCTGATATAAATATTTAAAGAGGTACCTGTTGGCTTCCTAATTGTCAATGCTTCTTTCCCTTTGCTCAGCTTGAAAATTCATTTCCACCCAATATTTCTGCCTTGTACAAGTCTGGGAAGCTGAAAATGCAGATCGAATCCCTGGCAGCAGGAAGCATCATTGTGAGGCTCAGGATCACCGTGCAGGATCCCGAGTTTCCAGTGGATGCCTCCACGTTTGTCCCAGTGCTCTCCTACCTGCACAATGGCTCCGTGCTTGTGGTGGATCAGCAAAACACTGCAGTAGAAGGTAATTTTTATTATTATTTTTTCAAAGAAGAAAGCAAGGCTTGTGTTTTGGTCACGTGCAGTATCACCAATATTCTTCACAAAACAGAGAAACAAAGGATGTGGTTTGTTGAAGAGAAAACCATGATGTGAGAATTCCTCCAGGGTTTTTATCCATAAGCCCAGAAGGGTCAGACAAAGGAGCACTGGCTGTCCCCAGGTACCTACAGGCACTGCTTCCCCTCACTGTGTTTAACCCAAGTGGAGCCCTTGGCTTCCCTGTTGATTTTCCTCCCCCTCCTCTCTGTCCCCAGATGGAAGTTTGCCATATCTTCCTGGTGCTGAATGGCAGACAGGATTACTGTGGAATATTTGTAGCCTTTAGGTACACACGCCCTCTAGACAGTGTTGTGCTCCAAGACTGGGGGACTGTATTTGGGCCAGGGTTTAAGAAAAGGAATCAAACATCTTCAGTCTAGAAACCCAGCCAGAGAAATTCCCAAATGTCCTTACTGTGAATAGGACTGAAGAAACACGCATGGAATTTATGTTAAACCAGGCCTTTGTTTGATCTTCAGTAATCACCACTTTTATCTTCAAAGGATTGGGTTCTGTCCTCAGGTTTTCCAGCTGGCAGAGACAGCAGAGTTCAGAAAGTTGCCAAAGCCAACAGAATGGGTTATTCTTCTCTCTCGGTGTACTGAGCCTTTAAAAGCTTATTTACTGTGAGCAGGAAAAACTCCCTTTGGAGTTGCAGAGCACGTGGAGGTTAAGGAGAACAGGACAGGAAAAAAACAGGAGACAAATCGCACTCAAAACCTACAAATATCACAGTGGCAGCAGAGACTGAATTGAAAGATGCTGATGTGTGCCAAAATACTTCATAAATGTTATTGATCCTGGGACCAAAAGGCTGAGGAGGAAGAAGGCAATAGCTCTGGACTGTCACTTTAGCTGCAAAAAACCAAGTGGCTTCCAGTAGCACCTCTCTTATCCAGGAGCACAGCCCACACCTCCACTCCTCCTAGGGGCTGAGAAAAGGGGTTTATTTCTTAGCTCTACCCAAAGAAGAGTTTCTTCAACATAAATTTCCTAAGTGGAAAATAAGGAGTGAAACACACGACGGAAGGATTTGTGTAATGGGATGTTTTGCTTCCTGACCCTGGAGAGCCCCAGGACATGACCTTTGGCAATAAGCCCACACAGATCCTGTCCCCTGGATCCTCCCTGCAGCCTGGCCACCACCAGGCTTTGTGCTTGCTTAAGTGACAGTCCATTCGACTGTGAAAAGCAGGGATGAGAAGTCAGAAGGGACAGCACAACTGAAGGGAGTGGACCAGATCTCTTCGAAGATTCATAAATTATTAAGGTTATTGCCATGATGAATAGAAACAATAAAATCTGTTTTGTGGGGCATGGTAAGAGAAGAGAAAGGGATGTGTGCTGAGTCAGGCCCAAGATCCTTCTAGCACAGTGTCACATCCTCAGGACCAGCCAGGAGCCAATTCCTGGAGAAGGCATCACCTCCCACCAATATTCCCTTAGCCAACAACTGTTTTCAGCTCCAGCACTCCCTGAATCCAGAGGGATTTCTTTGGGTTTCTCCTCCATGAAATCTCCCCCGTGAAATCAGACAAATCTTTAGCAGCTGCAACATCATTTGGCAGGGAATTTCATAGATTTTTATCCTTTGCATGTACCCCTTACGGGTATAATAGGTAATCAGAGTGAACACAAAGGTGGCTTTTTAATAATTTTTGGGCTAGGACTGTTGGTTGAGGTGTGTGTGTAGGGAAGTGCCAAACGTGAAGGGCCAGAGAGGTGCCAAGAGTGCAGAAAGAGAATCCAAAACACATCTTGGCTGAGATGTGATGGTTTAGAGAGGAAAAAAGTGCAGTGTGTGTGTGTGTGGACGTGCACAAGTGATGCACCAGTCAGTGCCAGTGTTTTGACCGGATGCATGATTGAATGTGGCCATCAGAGGTGAAGGAATTTGCTTAAAAAGCCGTGCTAAGTGAGGAGAAAAGAAACCCTCAGAGACAATGGAGGCAGTGAATGCAAGTGATTCGGCAATTAGCATCTCTCAGATGGTGTTGGAAGCCAGCAAGAGTCACGATTACCTCATAGCACAGTAAGGAATTAACGAGATTTCATCTCGTGTTCAGTCGATCCTGCACACTTCTGCATTCCCTCTAAGTGGCTTAGGCTGGAACATAATATGGCAGCTGCTGGCCAGAGGCACATGGGATTGTCTAATGGAGACTATCGTGGACACAGCAATTACCCAATGACAAAGAAAGTAAAAAGAATTGAAATACTAGCTGGAAGGAAGGAAAAGCAAGCAGAAAGATGAGTGCGTGTATGTGCATACACAGGGAATGGGGCATTCCTTTGTTTCAGAGAAATAATCATCCTCATTAATCTGCAGGTTTGCAGAACCAGCACTTATGTTAATTTGTTATTCAGAACGATTCTCTAGCCTCTGATCAGAATTATTTGTCCCAAGACACAGTTTTTAGCCTTGTTTTCTGCTCTCCCTCTCTCAGGGCCCTGAGGCAGCGAAGGTGAGTGCACGAGGGAGTCACACAGAGAGGGCTCACCTGGGATTCACTGGAATTATTCCTGTCCAAAGGACTAACTCAGCCTTTGCAGATTTGCTGGAACAGAGTGTGAATGGCAACACAAGGCTCCAGATATAAATCCCTCAAAAGAAAAGAGACTCAGCAATGAAATAGGTCCATAACTGCATGAAAAAGCGTCTCTAACTGATTCAGAGCAGCTGAAATCAGACATAAGGAACACCCTTAGAGCATCTTCATGCATTGATGAATCAGGATGTCTTTTCTGACACTACCAGAAAGAGGGTCACAGTTTTACAGTATTACTTTTGAGAAGAAAAATTGTATAAAAAGAGATTTTTGCCCTTAGCACTTCCTCTGTTAAGAACAGAAGAGTACTTCCCATGGGAGTTACTAGCATTTACTTTTTATTTGAAGCAGAAGATTATTTGGATTAAGTCTCTATTTAATGTTGTATCTACTGGTAGCTAGTGGTAACAGATCTGTTAATTACCTGATATATCTGGAGGTGCTGTACACAGAACTTGGTATAGTGAGTGCTTTTGATATAATTGTAGTACAAACCTACAGCATTTTTTCACTTTAAATGTGTTTACTTCTAAAAGCAATTATTTTAAAAGTCTTTACTCAGAGAAAATACTTTTCAGAGTACAAGAACAAGAGAATAACAAAACACAGTGTTCTGCATCACTCAGAGCTTGGCTGACAGGTAAATGATGAAAAAGGGAGACCATGTAAATACATTTAAAAAGGACTACTTAATGTTTATTTCTAGCTTAATGCAGCCAGCAGGGAGGCTCTCTGACCCATGTTCTTGTTTTGGTCCCACAGACTGGGATGAATGCGCTTCCCAAGCTGAGAATGACTGCTCTGTGTTTGCAGAGTGTATCAATGTGATGGGCTCCTACATGTGCAGATGCAAGACAACCATGGATACCAACCCATCCCGACCTGGAAGAAACTGTGAGGGTGAGAAAAAGGCTGGCGTGTAGTTTTTCTTCACCATGGAACATTGGAATAAGCTGTGGGTTTTTACGTCTGCTTTTATGGCATCCGTTCATATAATTGCACCTTTGCAGTCTGTGGCTGAAGGAATATTNTGAAATCTCCCTGGGATCCTCCTAGATAAGCCTGATAACTGCAAGGAGTACTTCTCCCTCTTTGCTATGTCTGTGGCTAATTTCTTCCCACTGAGCTGATCCACGGCCTTGCCAATCAGAACCAGGAGATCCAGGAATCAAATCTCCTTCTTTGTGTAGGCACAAGCCAGATTCAACCCCATAAAAATCACATTCTACAAGGTGTTCATGAACATCCCAGATCTGTTTTTGTAATGCTTGAGTGGCTCCGGTGCCATTTTCAGGCCAGGCCTTGGTGCCATTTTCAGGCCAGGCCCCGGTGCCTCCTCCTCCACTTTGAGGCCCCATTTCAAGGTGTGTTTACTGTGTTGCAGGTGAGATTGTGGATCCTCTCACTGAAACCATGGCTCCTGAAATAACAAACAGCACAGACTTTGCTGCTGAAGAAGGAAGCCCTGCAGGCCCTGCTCCCAGTGCCACCACCAGGACTGTGGCTGCTGCAGGCCCCGAGTCAAGCACCGTCACTCTCCTCCCTGCTGTGCTGCCCCTGGGTGACAAACAAGCGTCCCACAGTCCCACCAGTGCTCCTCCAACCCCTCGGGATAAAGGTGTGGCCCCACAGATGGGTTTCAGCAGCCCCACGGCCATGGGGGTCACACCCAGCAGGGCGCTGGCCGTGGGCACAGAAGCCACAAGCCCGTCACAGCAAAGCTCCGATGCCAAGGCTGCTCTCCCAAACGTGCCCATGGGCACAGCCAGGCAGGAGCAACTCAGTTCATTCTGGCTGTTCCCAAATCAAACAGCCTCTGCAGCCACTAGGACTCACACTCGAGGTGGCCCTGGCACAGCTCTGCTGGGCACGGGGAATGCTGACATTCCCACCCTCAATGCCACTCTCGGAGCAGATGTGGAGGTGGGAAGAGAGAACAGCTCATGGTCTGAGGAGCACCCGGGAGCCCCGGGGTCACCAGCTTTGCCAGGCTCCTCTCCAGCCCCCAGCCCAGACCACAGTGAGTACACATCCCATGGGATCTGCTCATGCGGGAATTCAGCTGGGGGAGAAGCAAAGCCTCGCTCAGAGTCGGGAAAAAGGCATCTCAAACTATTTTTTTCAATGTCAAAGTAATTTTCTTGGTGTCTGCAATTTTTTCTGTATCAATGATATTTTTCTGCAGGAATTGGCACTTTCTCCTTTCTAAATCAGCTTGTGAAAACGATTCCTCTTCCTGGCAATTTAGCAGTTGCTTTTATTGATGTTACATTTCTTCAGCTCAAAGAGGAGGAAGCACATAAAAGAGTGAGCTGAGCGTGGCTCATGGCAACATTTGCTGCTTGCCCTTTTGCCACACATCCTGGTTTTTCCTGCAGCCTCTGGCACCAGGACACTGCAGCAGCAGCTGTCTGTGGAGTTAACTTAGGGAGCCAGGGAGGAAAAGGACCTGCCTTCCCATTCCTCTCAGCAGAGGATGATTAGTCAGAGTCCTCCACAAATCCCCTGTGAGGAAGGAGCTGCCTGGAAACCTGTGAGACACAGTTTCAAGAGCTGTAATTGAGATCAACAAGGCTGGCGAAGGTTTCTTCTGTTTGGGTTTGGGCAGATGTGTCGCAGCTAATTAGGGGATTTTTCTGTTGATTGGAGCTGAATCATATTTCAAAGAGTCAGATTTGGTCTTAAAATTACAGTTTTGTTTGGGGTAGGAATGCTGCTGTCTCTGCCCATCACTAAATGTATATTTTTTCTGCAATGTGTCACTATTCAGTTTGGCTATTTCAGTTTTGCTTCTGCTTGTTTTTACTGTGTCTCTCATGCCCTCCACATCTCTCTGATCCCAAGTCACACTTCCCTCTGCTCTTTTCTTTCCCCCTCCCCTGTGATCTCATGTTCCTGGTGGTCTCCACCCATCCAGCCCCACTTCTGGTTCTCCCTCACTCCTTTCTGCCTGGAAAATGCCTTTTCCAGCCATGTAATGTCAGTTCTGCTGCTTCTCCAGCCTCTCTTGTCCCCCTAGCCCTGCTCACCAGGTGTCCCCTCCTGCCACCCTGCCCTGCCTTGGGCAGCTGTGCCAATGCCCTGTCCAGCTCCTGTCTTCTCTCCTCCTAAAAAAATATGCTTGGGTTTTTTTTGTGAAAACAAATATGTTCTTTTTTCTTTTTCTTTTTTTTTTCTTTTTTTTTTTTCCAAGTATAAAATTAGCTAATTTTAACTGACAAAAAAACCCCCCATATAGGTTGTTTTCTCCCAGCTGGAAAATAAACTGAAGGATTCTACACACAAAAAGAAGTTCAGTTCATAAAAACTTGTTTTATATTCCTGATGAATCAAATATTCAGCCAAGTGCTTTTGCTGGGAAAGAAGGTTGTTAAGGGATTATGCCTAAGGAATAAGAGCATCTCACTAGCCCAGGGCAGCAAATTCAGAGGGCAAATGCCCATGTTTGGTGAATTTTCATATGCAGCTCCTCCTTGTGGCATCATCTCCGACCTGGAGGCTCAACCTCAGCCAATTCTTCGTTGTCTGGTCTTTTAAATACCAGGGGTTTTTTTATTATTATTTGAGAATTTTTCAGATCCCCCTCACCTGAGATGTGTTTTATCCCCTAAATACCTGTGTTCACATGACAGAACAAGCCATGGCAAAAAGCAAGCCGAAATCCTCTGATCTGACTGGTGGTGGTGAGGGTTCCTTTGGGATCAGAATTATGCTGGGATAAAGGAATCCTCCTTCNTCCTCCTCGTGGCATCATCTCTGACCTGGAGGCTCAACCTCAGCCAATTCTTCATAGTCTGGTCTTTAAATCCCAGGGGGTTTTTATTATTATTTGAGAATTTTTCAGAACATTTACCCCTCTCCCCTGAGATGTGTTTTATCCCCTAAATACCTATGTTCACATGACAGAACAAGCCATGGCAGAAAGCAAACCCAAATCCTCTGATCTGACTGGTGGTGGTGAGGGTTCCTTTGGGATCACAATTATGCTGGGATAAAGGAATCCTCCTTCAGTGGCTTGCTTCAAGCAGGCATTTCTCCCCTCCCCTGAAAAGCTTTACCTGATTACTATTTATTTTTCTCCAGTATCCATCTCAGTTCAAATGATTATTTTTCCAGTGTGAGTAGAACTTTAGATGTAAAGTCATCCACAGAATTTATGCAGATCTTTATAATTCCTGCTGCTTCAAGGAAAGCAGTTAAAATGGGAGATTAAAACTGAATATAGGAGTCTGACAGTGTCAGAGCTGGAATGTGGTGCCTGACATCCTGTGGAGATGCACTCAGGTGTGTGCAGGGAGGAAAGCAGGTTACTACACCAGAAAGTAAAGACTGGAGACTTGATTCACAATTTTAAACTGAATCCTTAGCCAGATGATAGAATTTTTGAAGTTTTGGGTGGAGACTATCCTATATTTACATAAACCATTGAAACATTAGGTTTTGCTGTGCCAGGAGTGATGATTTGTTAGGAGCTGGGGGCAGAGTGAAGGCAATTTGCTGGTAATGGTCACAGCTTTGGGTGATTGCAGCTGATGCCTTAAGAGGCCAACCTAGAAACAGAGACTAGACAGGAGTAAGGGAATAAAGGTGGATATTTATTTGAAAGGCCTTCAGAGGCACACCCTGGGCAGGCCAAAGGCTACACCCAAGATGGACCCCGAGTCACGAGTTCTTCACACTTTTATAGCTTTGCTCCATTTGCATATCAGCATAAATTCACCAATTAAACTTTAGCTAATGATGGAATTTCCCCTCAGCTTGCCCCCCTTCTCAAGATGCTGGGTTACACATTTTGGGCCTAGGCCGGGCTGGGTGTCCTTGGAGAGCAGCCTGGAGAGGCTTTGTTCTGTCTGTCTCAGCATGAGAGAGCAGCAGCTCCCAGGCTGCAGGACACTGCAGAGTTACACACTGGGAATGCAGGATTTGAAAAATATAAAAGCTAAAACCTAAGGCATCACAGTCATCACTAAATGGATCCCAGAGGCACAAACCATGCCTTGAGAAGCCCTTTCTCTGATCTCTGATCACCTTCAGTGTCCACAGTAACAATGCCAAACCGAGAGATACTGGGAAACACAAAGAAATCAGGAAATAAACTAAAATGTTTGAGTCTGCCCTAATGTCATTCAGCAGATGTGAATTAGGGGGGAACTGTACACCCTGTTGGGATTCACCTTGGCCCACCACAGCCATCCAAAATGTGGGTGTCTTAAGCTCAGGCAGCTGCCCAGCCTTCCTGTGAGGCTGCAGGGAGGACTTGGTGCTGCCTGGAGGGCCTGGTGGGACAACCAGCTGAGCCTGGGAGAGCAATTCCAGTGCCCGAATAGAGCAACATTCCAGACATCCCCGAGCACCCAAGGCAGAGCTGGCAGATATAAGACCTACAGGAGGTCAGTGCCTTTCTTGAGAGCCATCTGGGGCTCTGACAGGGCAGACTAAAATGCTGGATGATTTATTTTTAGACTTTTGGGGGTTTGGCTGCATTTCAGAGGGCTGGCCTTCTGCTGCTGTGAGTTGATGCGTGTGGCCAGGAGTGTTGGACACTGTCACACACCTGTCCATAGACTACAGTCCATAAAACACATACATAAATTGTCCTTTTTCTTACTTTGCAGCCTTCCAGAAACTCAGTGGCACAGTTCGGATAACGAATGTGGAATACTCTCCAGGCTTTAGCAATACAAGCAGTGAGGAATATCAAACCTTAGCACAGCTCTTTGTTGATGAAGTAAGTGGTGAAGAAGGATGTGACCTGTTACCTGTCTCAATAAAACCCTCTGTATGGTCTTTTTCCCCCAAAGCCTGTATAACTCATGTGTGTCCCTTGGCACACCTCTAAGGCCTGGCTTCCCCTGGCTGCCTGAGATGAGTGTGAATCTTTAGCAGAAGATCAGGATTTTGGGATTCTCTAGTGCCTCCACGTCCTCTGCTTCTCATACCTCATTATACTGAATTATTGATCTCCTCCAGGGGTGTGGTGGAAAGTTAATGGAACTCTCAAAGTGCTCTGATACCCTTGCCCTGAACAGCACTATGCTAATTAGCTGCATGATTGTTATTATCCTTTGCAGCAGTACCTCAAGGCTGACAGTTCTTGTAATCACCCTGGATTTTGTAGCCCCATATCTGGAAAGGGAGTGGTTTCTTGACAAGTCACCTCTGCCCTCACTTCTAATTAGAGTGCAGGATATCAAAGCACAACTTGATGTCTGCTGTGCCTTTAACCCTCTCAGGATTCTCGGGCATTGCCTTTTACAGTGGCTAATACTGCAGTGAATTTGTCAGAAGTTTGTTCCTTCTGGTGCTCCCTCAAACCCACCCATGCCTGGAAAACTTCTGGTTTTTAAAACTTTATTCCCTTCCTTATCTCCCCTTCACTGTCTGTGTTTTCAGAGGCCTTGATAAGTGTGGTGATAAATCCATCAATGGCAATTTTATGGATTTTCCAATCCTGCAGAGGCCTCCCCAGACTTACTGGGGACAGAGTCATGACTGGAATACAACTGTCACAGGGGCACAGGGCACAGGGCAGGCCAGCCTGGGGTCACAGACAACTGCAGGGAGGGGAGAGGGTGATCCATTTCTCCTTCTTGGACATCAAATCAGTTTCCCACTGGTCATGACTGGTTTGCACCTTTCTGGGTGTGTTAGCAGAGCACAGCTTTCCTGGAGCTGTTTTGGCCCCGAGCTGTCACATCAGAAAAACTGTGACAAAACGAGAGTGACGTGATTAGCAAAGTGAAAAGGGAGCAATTCTCCACTGACCTCACTCTCATTCAGCACCACGCTCTGCCCGAGGCTGTTTCAGAACAGCACAGGATTGAAATGGACTGAAATTAATGTATTTTCTTCATTCAGTCAGATATCTCAGTCCGGAAAATCGTGGGTACTAATATATTTAGGAAAAATTGTAAAATGGTTGCATAAAGCAAAAAAAATGAAGTTTTGTGTCAGTTTTACCTGGGTCTCAAGTTTTCAGGCAGAAAGTGATTGCTTGTGATTATAAGGAACTAACTCCTCTTCCCAGCACTCTGGTTTTGTGGTTTAGCTGGAGAGATGTGTTAGTGTTGATTCCTTCCACCTCTGAGCCACTATATATGGGCTATAATTGCACAGCTGCTGTAAAAAATATTAGAAATGTTACATTTCTACATGCCAAAGAAAATTTGGGAGACCAGAAAGATCTGTATATTTTCTTTTCAGGTTATGAGGACCAGAAATGGATCTTTTAAAGTAAACGAGGAAAGTTTTATGAGCTTTAAAAGCATTCTCAGGTTCCAGTTAAATACAGTTTGGCAGAGATTTTTTTTAAACCTCTTTGGAGTCACCATCTACAATTCAGAGGATTTATAAATCCTAATGTGTATAATGTTCTTTAGCCCCAGCACTTAAGTGCCATGTGGTTAAATTGGCAGCACAGCAAATGGAAATATCATCCTTTAAATAATGTGTAGATGAGAAGGAGGTAAAAACTTGATGTGACAACTTACACTGTCATTGTCCAGGTCAGTTCCACCACCTTTCTTGTAATGCAACTTAAAAACAACATGGCTAAAGGTAAAAGAGTATTTAAGTCTTGGGGTTTGTTCAGCTTGTGTTTTACAACACCCCAAAAAGAGTATCATGGCTTGTCCTCAAAAAAATCAGTTGGGAAAGCAAAAGGTTTGAGTTGAAAATACATTCACTGAGGTGCAATAAATCCCTGAGTGGACAGCTTGTTTTGAATTTGGGTGTCTTAAACTTAGCTGAGTGACAAAAGGTGTGAAACTAATAAATGATAATGCCTTATGAAGGTGACCCCCTGACTTGGAAGGCACATGGGCTGTGTTTGTGTAGCTGAAGGCACCTAAAATGATTGCAGTTAAAGCCATCTGAATATGGAACGAGTGATGGTACAGGGTTAAGGAAGTTTCACTATTCCAGTGTGATTTCACCCCTTTTGTTAATTTGAGTTTACCCACATCCACATCCTGGAAGGTGCTGGTGGTGGTGGCTGGGCAGATGTGTGCTCTGGTACCTTCTCCCTGAAGGTGCAGCCAAACCACAGACAGTGGGGAGGGATTTTGAATTTCTGAATGAAAAAACAGGCTTCATGCAGTTTTCTGTTCGAATTAATTTACCTTTTACTTACTTATTCCCAGTTTCCAGACTGTCAGTGCATTCCCTGCTTAGGTTTCCTTTGTGTGCTACAGAAATTACAGATGCAATGACAGACCTGAAGATAATTTCTCTTGTAAGAAAGCCCCATACACAAGGGTATTAGATATTGAATATTTCTTTCCAAAAAGTTTGGGTTTTCCCCCCTTTTTTTCTCGCCCTGCTTCATCGAGCATTATTTTGATAACCCAGGGTGTGGGACCTGTTGGGAAATCCTGGAGCCTCTTGGATAAAGGGTTTTGTAGTGTCACCTAGTGGCTAAATACAAATACTGTGAATGTGCCCTGACACTTTTCTAGCTCTAAGTCCTGCTTTGGGAGGAAAAATAGGAGTAAGGACAGAAACAAAACAAACAAACAAACACTGTAGCCAGGTGGGGGTCGAGCTCTGCTCCCAGGGAACAAGGGACAGGACAAGAGGAAATGTCTTCAAGCTGGGCCAGGGGAGGCTCAGGTTGGACATCAGGAAGAACTTCTTCATGGAAAGGGTGGTCAGGCTTGGAAAGAGCTGCCCAGGGAGGTTTGGAGTGCCCATCCCTGGAGGTGTCCAAGGAAGGCCTGGAGGTGGCACTCAGTGCTCTGGGCTGGGGACAAGGTGGGGATAGGTCAAAGGCTGGACTCTATGATCTCAGAGGTCTTTTCCAGCCTAAGTAATTCTGTGTTTCTGTGAAAAAGAAGAACTGATAAAATAAAATTTTCAGGATACATGAGGAAAGACGATGAAATCAGTGTGGGCTAAGAGGATGTCATAGGTGTCTACATTTAATGTTGAGAAGTTCAGACAAAAATGATGAAAGCTGAAAACCTAGGTCTGACCTCCATCTTTTCAGTACCTGCTTGTGAAACAGCAGGAGAGAGTAGAAGGAGCCCAAGAGGCCCTATCTTGGTGGAATGGGAGATTTTGGGTCTGACAAGGACAGTTTATGTTCTGCCCAGGCTTTTATAGAGGAGTCAGCTGTCTCCATCCTCCCAGCTCTGCCTGCATGTTCCACGAGGCACTCCAAGGTTTGCTGTGTGGGACTTGCAGGCACATGGGAGCCCTTTCCAGGGGCACACGGGGGGTTTGCTCTGTGCCGTGTCACCTTGGCACCCAGCATGAGAAACACATCAACTCTGGTGGCTCAGGAAAGGGCTCGGGAAAGGGCTGCAGGAAATCCTGGCACCATCTCAGGGCTGGATATCAGACAGCAGGGAAGTCAGGGCTGGGTAGTGCACAGCAGGCAGGGCACAAGGGGTGCAGAAGCTGTGAGAATCCAGCACTAAATGCACCAGCTCTGTGCGTGGGTGCAAGGCAAACAAGGCTCCTGGTGGCTCCCAGCGCTTGCCTCTTGCCTGGGCTCTTCCTGGCAGGAATCACTGCTGGCATCCCTGAGCGTTACACACTGAAATAAACTCTGCCTTAAACTCATGGCTGCAATCCAGCCCTGCTGCTCCAGATATTTCCTGCAGAAGTCATGCAGAGGAAGAAGTGGTTGGAGGTGGCCACAGTGTAGCCCCCACCTGCCCCCTTAATACCCTGATCTGGGCATTTAGAAATTTAGAAAGAGGTGGTTTTTGCTTGGTTCTGGTGAGAAATCAGCTGTAAAGAAAGGCTTGAAGGTCACCAGCTCTAAGTTGTAATGCTACTGGGCTGAGAGAACCCTCTGAGGCAGTGTGGAGTGTCAGGAGCATCTTTATTTCCACCAGCAATTCCTTGCCCCTCTCCCCAGAGGCATTTTGAGAGGCAGAACATGGGAGCATCCCTGCAGTCTCCTCCCTCCCTTTCTGTTACCAGAGGCAAGGTCTTGTGCCAAATGACAGATGAGACATCTTAATCGCTTGGCTTGTTTAATATTCATAGTTAAATATGCACCACATCCTTCAGCTGCTCTGGAATGAAAATGTTACAAACCAAAAAGGTCAATTTTCTGCTGTTTCCCTCCAGAGCAGGAAGCACAACACTCATTTCTGGGCAGTGTACACAGCCTGAAATGTAATTGCTCCATCTGCCCACCTCCACACACATTTTGTTTTTATTCCAGGTGCATAAATCTCTGCCCCTTGAGGTGCTTCAGCAGATGGATGCTGGCCTGATAAAAATGGTGATAACGGGTGTTACTCATGGGAGCACAGTGGTAAGTTTCAATCTGCTGGTTGCAGAAGATGTGGATGCCCACCATGTCATCACCACTTTTCGTGAGGCCTTGGAACACAGCTCCTACTTCACCATCGACAGCAGCAGCCTCTCCCTGCACGGTAAGGAGCAGCTGGTGCCCCAGTAGCTCTTCAGAACCAGACAGATGATAAAGGTTGTTATTAATCTGTACCTTCTGAGGTGAAAGCATCTGTAAAAAACATGGATGAAAAGCCTTTCTCTCTCCTTATATTGCTCCTGCTTATCCATCCAATAAGTTTTTCAGAGAACACCCATAGGTGACATAGGAAGTGAGGTACCACTGATCCAAAAGGACAAAACCGACTGGTCTTTTTGCCTATATCTAGAATCAGTTTTACAGAGAAAAAGATAAGGAGATGTTGGAAACAGTGGTCATGACTTGAGGGGTTTATAAGCTACCAGTGGAAATGGGTCCCTGAACACAGCCATAACCAGCACTGTTTAAAATAATTTAAAAACACATTACCCTGTGCTTTGCACTGATAATTTTTCTGTGAGATAGAAATCCCAAGAAATAAATGAACATGTGAATTCTTCTGCAGTGGGAGTAGTTGTTTCCCTCACAAACTTGTGGGTCTGGACTTCAGGTGGAAGCCCACACTTTGCCAAGCCCAGCATGATGTCTGATTGTAAAACTGCTTTTCTTTTCTATGTAATTGAAGTAAGTAATGAGAAACATTAGTGTCCTGACTAAGAGAATTCTGCTGAACTCTGTTTCACAAATCACCTCTGAAAAAAATACCAAATCCCTGACACAATCCATTTGTCCAAAGAATGTTGTTATAAGCTGTCAATTAGAATCTCACGCAAAATTACTTCAGAAACGTGTTTATGCTCTGCTCGATACATTTCTTTTTTTGCCTGTTACACTCACAGCTATAAATCTGCTGGGAGTAGTTGTTTCCCTCACACACCTGTGGGTCTGGACTTCAGGTGAAAGCCCACACTTCGCCAAGCCCAGCACGATGGCTGGTTGTAAAACTTATTTTCTTTGNAAAATCTGCAAAGTTACATATCCTGGTAATTTGAAGGATCACAGCTATCTCGTGGTAGTGCTTTGTAGAGTGCTTGCCCCCTTCAAACCTGGGCTAAAACAAAGGGTTTGTTGCAGGGACAGGTCCCCATAGAGCAGATGGTTGGTGCTGCTTTCTGAGTCCCACCTATGGTATGGTTTGCTGTGGTTTTTAGACTTTGGAAAAAGAAAGAGAAGTAAAAGCATGTTTTTTCTCTCAAAAATGAAAATTTTGGCCAGGTAAAAATTAAGACTGCAACTAGATGGCAACTTGGACCAGTCACACAAGGCTCCTCCTTCACACATGCTGGGCATTTACTCAGCATCTCCTCAGGAGTGTGAAATGGGGAAAAACTGAGGAGGCCCCTGAGGTTAGAAGCATCCCCTTGGGCTGTTGATCACTTTAGGAGTGAGGATGTACTATATTAATATTTAATGCTGTAAGGTTCTGTTAACAGTTCTGTTTCTCATATTTGCCACAAAAATTAGACAGGATTATCAAGATTATTACTGATTTTCATTAGCAGAAGCAGAGGGGACAGAGGAGGTAATAGAGAAGGTAACAGAAATTACTTAATGGGTGGCTTTGCCTCTGTATGGCAGCAGGGAGGAAATGCTGGTATTACAAACTACGTTTTTGTATGAGTTGATTCATTTGGCTTCTCTCTCCCCTCAGGCCATTTGTTAGCCGATGTATGATGGGTCTTTAATCTCCTACATTCTCTTAGGCTTCTTCAGTAATTTATATTTGGGTTTGTAACCACAGTGATAAGGAAAATTTTTTACTGAAGTCACAGTGATTTGTCAATTGATACCAGCCTTTGTTCAGTTTTGTTTAACTAAGATATTAATGTGATAACAAGCTTTTGGGAAATCCAGCTCTGAAAGAGCTCCGACTTTTATTTTCCTTCCTCTATTGCGCAAATCAGCAGCTTTTTCATTTGGGGCATTTCTGGAAGATGGGCAGTTCCAGAAGGATTTATATCTCTCTATAGATTTTATATATTGCTTGGGAAAGAGAGGGTATTTTTATGTTTAAGCCACTAAAACTATTTAAGAGAAGTTTTGAGCGATGAGACACATTGTTTGTGCTTCCCTGCAAATGGAGTTTATTATCTTGATTCTCTCTCAGTCAGTGGTGGGTGAATACTCGGGGTGTAACCAGGGGGTAACCCCAGACCTGTCCTGGATGTTGGGTGTTTGACACACACATTGATCTGAACCTGTGCTTCCTTTTTCCCCCACTTTTTCTTCCTGGAACCATTACTGGTTGCCACATTTGTTCATCTCTCTGAGGAGACACGTGCAATATGGGGCTGCCACGTGAGGTTTGTCCCACACTTGCCCCAAAATGGGTTTTCCGAAGTGCTCAAGGTCCCATCTTTTGGGTAGTATCTGGTCACAAATGGGGCCAGGTTTTTTTATCAAACTCTGTTCTTGTTTTCATCCCCAGCCAGAACTGTGCAGTCTCCTACAGCTCCAGGCAAAAACATACAAGTGCTTGTTGAGCAGCTTCCAGGGGGGATATTGTGCAAGTACTGATCTTCCAAAAGCTGTATGTACATGTGTCACACACTAATTATTGCAGCTGCCAGGAAATAAAGCACTTCAGCTTTACTGATGGGCACTTTATGTGTCTCTTGGGCTCCTTTTTAAAAAAAGCCCCAGCTTTGGCAGTAAGTAGAGCAGGTTAAAAGAACAAAAGAAGCTAGTTTCCTGCCAGTAACTGTGAGTTTCCTCCTAAGAGTTTGCTTTTGCCTGATGAGACCAATCTGAACTTGTAAATTACAACAGTACCTTTATTTTTGACACTCTTCAGCATTTCCCTTCAGCCAGGAGGCAACAGTGACGGATAAGAAACCTGTGCACAGCACAATTTTGCCCGTGACATCTTTGCAAACTTCAGCTCGTGTTTCCTCCCCTGCTTCACTGGACTTCTCTCCTGCTGAGCACAAAGCTCTGGAGGACACCATGTTCTCCAGCACGGTGCTGACTCCTCTCACCATGGATCCCATGGCAACTCCTGATGTTTCTCCTCGAGCATCTCCAGGTCCCCTTGTCAAACCCACCCAAGGGGTTTCCATTAAAGATGCAGTGAGTGTGTTCTGTGAAATTGAGAGGATCGTCCTCACCATTCAGAAGAGATTCTTGCAGCAGGAGTCTATCCCAGAGAGCTCCCTGTTCCTGGGGGAGCCTGGCTGCAATGTGAGCACCAGCAATGGCACCCACGTTGTGCTGCAGGCGGGCTGGAGCGACTGTGGCACTCAAGTGGAGACCGTAAGTCTTCTGATAAGGGAATGCCAACAAGCTCTGGAGCACTTTTTGTCTCTTTCAGGACAGGAGAGGCAGTGGCAGACCCTTAGCTAGGTGTACAGTCTATTAGTTGCTGAAATTCCTTTGGAGAAAGAAATCCCCTTCCTGTGATGGAAAGTTACCTCTCCGTGTGCGATGAGAAGCACCAAAGAGAAGGGGAATCTTTGAGGTCAGGCAGCAAAACTCAAGGGCCTCTCCAAACAGAGAGACACTTCCCATGCCTCTTCTGGGTTCCCTTTGCAGCTGTCTTTTCTTAAAAGCAATTTCATCATCTCATGCTGACAAATAGTTCAATTGCCACCAGGTGTGGGGACAAAGAGCAATAGCTCCCTTTGGATCCCAGAGCAATGGCTTTGCTCAAACCATGCCTAAGTACAGAAACTCCCTTCTGGAGCAATGATCATTGCTAAGGAATGGTCATTGCCCCATCCCTGGAAGTGTTCCAGGCCAGGTTAGATGGGGCTCTGGGCAACCTGGTCTAGTGAAACGTGTCCCTGCCCATGGCAGGGGGGTTGGAACTTGATGATTTTTAAGGTTCCTTCCAACCCAAGCTGTTCTGTGGTTCTATGATTCTATGATATGATAAAAGGGAAAAAGAGGAAGACTGGTGGATTTTTATTGTCTCCCTGTACATCAGCAAAGATACTGGAGGTTTAATCTGTTTGATTTTTGCCATCAGGAGAATGGGGAACACCCCAGCACCTGAAGATAGAAAACTCTGCTACACCCATGGAAACACTGATGTTCACAAGCTGTGCTTTCTCCTTTCTGTGCTGCAGAACATGACCACTACTGTAGTGAAAACCATCCTTCGGAACGATGTTTCTGCCCGGGGAATAATCCACCACTTGCACTTTGCCAGTCCCATTCAGTGCGTGTTTCAGAACGACGTCTTGACTTCCTCTGGGTACACTGCAGAAGGGTGAGGAACAACTCTCTCTGCTCTGAAATGCTGCTGTGTGGCTGAGTGCTGCTGCACTGGGAAAACCCCCAGGGACTGTAGCTGTATCCAGTGACAGCACTGGGAGCAGTCTGCCATCCTGGGAGTGCTATGCTCAGGAGACCCCTGCTATGTGCTTCTCTCCTACTCCAGCTAATGTGCCCGGAGATCCAACAAGCTTGGCCTTTACCTGGCTAAACCCCAGGTGAAAATAAAGCTTTGGGAACCACTGGTTCAGGAGTCAGAATTCCTGACTCCTCTTTGCCTTCCTGGGCAATCCCTTGTAGCAATAACAGCATTTTCCTGCTTTTGGAACATATCAGTCATGTATCTTTTCACTGATGGGGGCCTGCAGACTGCTACGTGGCTTCTGAGAATGGCAATTTTTAACCCCCCACAAATCTTTATTTGGTCAACTTGAAAAAACAGAGAATACATCATGCAAATACTTTATTTCTTGTGGAAGGCCCCATCTTCAAGTAAGATGGAATCAGAGCCACACTTCACAGAAAATGAAAGCCGTGCTCATAGAAAATGTGACAGCACAAGCTTTGCTCTCCCAGGGAGTGTCCTCCCTTCATGCAAGTGCACCCCCTCTCTTGCCTATCATTCTGCTTAAACTCTTGGCACCAAACCCAGTTTCTGTTTCCTAGCCCCGTCCCGAGATTGTATTTTCCTTTCTATTCCTCAGCAAAGTCTTTGTCAGGCCACTTTTCTTTGAGCTCTATAATTTTCTCATGCCTTTCACTTTCTGTCCAGATTTGCCCTGTCTTTTTTTTTTTTTTTTTGGCTCTTTTCTTCTATACTAAGCTTTTTCTGTCCTTGTTTTGAGCTTTCAGAGAGGTCATAGTCTTGTTCTCCTTCTGCTCCACTCAGGTATTTTTCTCTGCCCCATTTGAATTGCTGAGACATTCCACCCTTTTGATTTTCCCACTTCTCTTTCCATGCTCTCTACCTTCCCAGCTGAAAACTCGATGCATTTTCACCTTTCCTTTTGAACAGTGTCCTGACATCCTGGGCTGCAGATAACCCTTCACTATTTAAATGTGTGGAGCCACAGGCACTGATTTATGACTTGCAGAAACTTACAGTCAAATTTGTGGTCTTTAAAGGAGGATAATTGATTTTTCAGGCTTTACACCATCTTTGAGGATTTGCATGGATCTGGACACTTCAGAACAGAAATGCAGTTGTTTATTGGGAACTCCCCAATCCCCAAAAATTTCAGTGTCTCCGCCAGTGAGGACGTGCTGATCGAAGTGGGGATGCAGAGGGCAGACAGCAAGCTCAAGGTGGTTCTCACTGACTGCTGGGCCACTCCAACCAATAATTCAGTGGATCCCCTGTCATTTGTTTTTATCAGCAACAGGTACAGCAATGCCACTTGCAAATACCATGTGCCATACCTTAGGTGTTACAGTGGTAGTAGCTAATAATGTGTAATATTTTAAATGCCTTTTTTGTGTGTTCTTATCATTCAAGTGCACGGTCCCTTTCCATTTGGCCTGGTTACACCTTCTTTGAGCAAGAAAGGTAGATATGAAAAGGGATTTAAAAGGGCCATGTGGAGGTTTTTTGAGTTTAGCTGCCTTCCCTACAGTTTTATCAGGGAATTGTGCTTCTGACCTGAAGAAATCGCTTGAAGGTGATTTTGGCACTCAGTAGTGAAAGAGCATTTGAAAAGTGCATGCTTTATCTCCTTCTCTGTGGTTCAGAGATTCCTCCGTGGTTTCAGCTTTACTAAGAGCTTATGTGCCTCTTGTCAACAAAGAAATAGGTTATTTAATTCCTCACACATGATATTAAAGCAGCCTCTGGTGAAAGAGGAGGTTTGTTCCTGTCTGGATCCTTGATCTCACCCCAATGTCCTATTCCTTGGGCTCACCTGCCACCTTAAAATACAGGATAATCCTTTTGCTCAGTAACAAAACCTATTCCCTTAAATTTGATGTTTTTTTCAATTTATGTTTGGTGAAGCCAAGTTTAAATCCTTCTTTCTGTAACCCTTTCCCTTCTTCTCCAGCTCTCCAACCACTTCTCAAATCTCCTGTTCTACTTGGTTACTATGAGAATAAAGCAGCAAACAGCCCCTTGTCACCACTGCACTGCCAGAGCTGCTTCATGAAGGGTCTGGCTGTGACTTCCCAAAGGAAGGAAAGCCTTAGAACCCAAGTTCTGTGCTATAAGCACAACCTGCCTTCTCTAGCCTGAGCTGCTCTGTGTGTTTCTTCTCTCCCTTTTCAGCTGTCCCATCCCAAATACGTACACCACGCTGCTGGAAAATGGCAATTCGAGCAAAGCACAGTTTAAGATGAAAATCTTTTCCTTTGTCAACAATTCTGTGGTTTACTTACACTGCAGAATTCGTATTTGTATGGAGTCACCAGGAAGCACCTGCAGGACTGTAAGTGTTTTACTCTAATACACTGTTTTTCCCCCCAAAATATATTTTTCTCAGTGCCATATGGAGTCCTGCAATGCAGTGGAAGGAGTAATGTTTCCAAACAAGGTTTAAAATGACTCTTGAGGTTTCCTTTGTTCTCTGCTGGGAGCAGAGAGGAGTGGGGAAAGACTACAACCGTATGGAAATGTCAGCCAGTCCTCCCATTCCTCATCCTCCTAGATAAAAGCATGGAGCTTGCACTGAGCTGGGGAACCTGAGAACTGGACCTTTCACCTCTGCATAGGGATGACTAAAAAGCAATGGAATTAAGCTGGTTAGAAAAGTATCAGCTCAGATGGATGTGTCACAAAATAGGAACTCCCGGAGTAGCAGTGTCAGAAGAATGTCTGAGTAAATTTATCCATTTTTCTGTCCTCTTTTCCTTTACAGATTTGCTTCTTCAACTGAGAGTTTAGGTGCCAGGAAAGGAAGCTCAGTGTCATTAAGTTTCTAGGGCTGTGACTTTAACAGAGTTTATTATGGCTTTTTAAAGCCTGATTTTTAAAGCAATAAACCAAGCCATGTCCTGGAAAGACTGCAGTTTTTAATTGTCTGTGCTACAAAGCATTGCTTTGTTTCTTTTCACTTCCAAGTAACTGATACACAGCTTTATCTAAAAATGTGTTGCTGCCATAAAAATAAGAAAAAAATACGTTTGACTGATGGCTTTTATTTCCTTACTAGCAGACACTTGGGAATTCTCCTCCTCCTCTGTCAACCTTCCTGGCTCTTTTTCTATCAAGGAAGTTTTCATTAGCAGTTTGGTGTTCCCCCATTGTTTAACACTTTCCTCTAGCTCTAAATAACACAGTTTAAACCCATTATAAAGCAAATGATCTCTTCCTAAAAGATTAAAAAAGGCTACCAGAAGATGCTTGTTTCCTTTTTCAAAGTATAAGGCTTCCTCCAGATTAAAAAAAAAAACAACAAAAAACCAACCAAGAAAAGTAGGGACAGGAAACATGACTGACAATGGTAAGATGGCTCCAGTTTTTGCAGCTGAGTATGAATAGAAATATATATGTGATGCATTGTTCTTTCTCCTATGCAAAATTTACCCCTATGAACAGTCAGTGAGGGAGGAGGAGCTGCAGAAGGTGTGAAGAGGATATTTGTAAATAATATAAGATGGCTGGGAAAGTGCCCTGGGTCTGGGATCTGACTCTGATCTGTTACTCTGGGGAATAGTGGCTTGCTTCAGGGCAGGTTTAGCTCAGCTCTTCACCCACACACTTGATACTTACATCTTGTATTATTTCTTCTCACTCAGTCTGTTTATTCCTTGTTTTCTCCGTGGAAGAGAGTAAGGTGCTCTAAAGTTTAGAGTTGGAAAAAAAAAAAAAATGGACAGGCTGAGGAGAAAAGTAGTAAGAAATGAGTAAGAAAAACTACTTTGAATGGGAAGAGGAGTGATGTGCCACCACCATGCAGATGTTTGGTGGAATGTGGCTGCTCCGTGGCCATGTGGAACCAAAAACTCATTGCCATCAGGGAGCAACTACAAAAATATGTTCTCTGACAGATCCATCTACCTGGAAAAGCTGTTTGAGGGCAGGCTGAAGTCATAAATAACCACATGAGTATTTTTGGGGGGCTGACCCAGCTGAAGACACTGTTGCTGGCAGTGGATTGTAGAGGTTTTCCAGCGCAGCCAGACTGGTAATGCTGGTGAGACGTTCTTGTGTACACAAGCTGGTAAGACACCCTGCTGATTTTGCTGATCATGGTATGATGATGCAGTTTCTCTGGGGTTTTTGTGCCCTTCCAGGAGAGCCATAGTATCTTTTGAATAACGCCAGTAGGTTTTGGTTCCCATCAGAGACCTTCAAGCTGCAACTGAAAACAAAAAGGCAGCAAACAAAAAAAGGGAAGTGCGTAGAAAATGCAAGTGCTGCCTACACAGAGCTAAAGCAGCTGATCCCCAGCACCCCACAGGACAGGGATTTCAGACTTGTAGTTCCCAGATTAGTGGTTCACTGAAGTTGTGGGTAGCTTCAGAATGACACACAGCTCTGAAAGCTGCTGCCGCTTTTGCTGCTGCTGGTTGCAGTATCTGCTGTGCCTGCCACAGGCAGCAGAAACTTCCAGACAAAAGTGCTTGCAAAACCCTGGCATTAGTGATAAATTTATTCTCCCATAAGGTTTCTCTAAAATAAACAGAAAGTTAGTGAAAAGGTTGTCTGTGTGAAATGTCTGTTCACAGCAGTGTGTTCCAGTGTGACTAGTTACAGATTTTATACTGATTTTTCCCTGATGCCATTACTTTTGGACTTCCTTCTGGTGCTAATTTCAGTCTAACAGAGCGTAACATTAAGAAACAAAAGCCCGATGGTGAGAGTAGCACTGGGCTTTCACAAGCTCATCGGAAGGCTTTGTATTTTTAATTAGTAAGCCACATGACTTGTTGGAGTTTGAATTGATCATTGCAGAGATGCCATGCAAGGGCTCGACTCCTGAAGGCTGGAGAAACCATCGCCCTGCACAGAACATCCTGGGGACCCCTGTGTAAATCAGCTGGTGAGTTGTGAACGGGTGCTTCAAAAAGGGGGCACAGCATAACTATCATGCCAAGGTTATTTTGTACTGGCAAAGGAACCTGAAGGCCTGTGATACACAAGGTTTTTGTGCCTCTATATTCCTTGGGAGCGGGCATTCCTGCTGGAGCCACGTGGCAGCGTGGAGAAGCACGTGCCTTCCTCAGAGCAGGGACTGTCAAGGGAATGTGGAAAGGAAGATAAAGTGCCTTTGTGTAGCTGTTTGCACAGGGTAGCAAGTGCAACAACCACAAAATCGAACAATTATTCCAATTGTGAAGTGTGAAAGCAGCGTGATCTTTCAGATTGCCATTGGTTTTCCAAGTGTTTACACTGCTGTTAATCTGCAATTATTTTGGGCTCTGAAGTCCCAAATCAGATGATGAAAGAGATTTGATTGTTGCATTTCCTTTGGCTCCCTGGTATTGGCTTCATTACCGCGGTGAGGGGAAGTGGCAGAGCCCAGCTGATGCACAGCACCTCTGGTGAATTTGGTGCAGCACAGGTTAATTGAGGGAAAACACCAGCACTGTGGACAAGCAGGGTTTGATTTGTTATGAACCTGCCTTTTCTGCATTTAACCTGAGTGATGCTTTCCAGGGCACCTGTGGTCTCTCATGTTTTCAGTCATTTGGCCCCCTCCAGCTTTACATTTATAACTTATTAACGTAAAACACTCACTGAGAGTATTTTGGCTCACCAATATCAGAGTCTTAACACGTGGCTACCGTGAGTAGACAGTTCATAATGTTCTTTTGGACCTAGGAACTGACTCTGACTTAGAAAAATGTGTTTTTCTTCCATTACACAGTCTGTTCAAATAAGTCTGCAGTGCTCATTTCTGAATTAGTTCTTTTTTAAAAAAAACATAGCAATTAATGCAGCTTTCTTTGTTTAGCTCTTACAACGAGTAGCTCTCACTCCCATTTTTGCTCAAGACCCTGATGCATTTCTAATTTTGAAAAATGGCCATTTCCCCAAATGACCTCTGGTGAGGGGAGCTTTCTTTGCATTGTGCTAAATCGATTTCTAGGCAAAGGTGGCACTTTTGGGTGATGTCTCTTATTTCCAATTTGGATAATCATACCACATTTTAAGTGTTGAAGGAGACAACATGAATTATGATGTCAGGTAGTAACAGGTGTAACTGCTGCAGTGAAACATGAAAAAGCTTTACCTGCTCTGCCAACACCTGGTCACATCTTATGGCAAAGGCCACTGATGCCTAAAGAGGCCAACCTAGAAACAGAGACTGGACAGGAGGAAGGGAATAAAGGTGGATATTTATTTGAAAGGCCTTCAGAGGCACACCCTGGGCAGGCCAAAGGCTACACCCAAGATGGACCCCGAGTCACGAGTTCTTCACACTTCTATAGCTTTGGTCCATTTGCATCTCAACCCAATTTCACCAATTAAACTGTAGCTAATGATGGAATTTCCCCTCAGCTTGCCCCCCTTCTCAAGATGCTGGGTTACACATTTTGGGCCTAGGCCGGGCTGGGTGTCCTTGGAGAGCAGCCTGGAGAGGCTTTGTTCTGTCTGTCTCAGCATGAGAGAGCAGCAGGTCCCAGGCTGCAGGACACTGCAGAGTTACACACTGGGAATGCAGAATTTGAAAAATATAAAAGTTAAAACCTAAGGCATCACCACTGTTCCATATCCTCAGGAGGACCTGCTCTGTCTGTGTCTGGCTACAGGCTGCCATTTCCACTGTGCATGTTCTACTTTATTCCTTTGTTTTATGCTGAAATTCAGAAAGACTAAATACATTACACAGCACTGCTTTGCCTTGGAATGATGCCCTGGGTGTTCTGTAGCTTGGACACTGCTCTTACTGACCTCTGTGGCTGCCAGCAGTGCCCTTTGGCCAAAAATCTTCTCTCTAATTGCGGGCATGTGTGCAGTGGTATTTGTCTTCTGTGTACCTCAGGTACCACACAAGTGCCTGGCAAAACAAGTGCTGTCCTGAAAATGTGAGCAAACAGATGCATGTTTTTGTAGGTGCATCGAGCCTTTGCAAGGAGGAATTATAAGAACTTGTATAAACATGAAGAGAGGCAAAATGATAAAGGGAGAGAGGTTTCTGCTTGCAGATTGGGACAAATACATGGAAGTGGCTAAAAGGGAACCAGGGGAACACTTTCTGTCTGTGGTCTGTGGTGCCTTGGGAAGCAGTTGGCAACGTGGGACTTGAATCTTGCCCACACTGGGGCATTTGGTGTTTGTTCTTTCCTTCCCCTCAGAGTCTGGGTGCTATTCCAGCAGAGCACAGGGCTCCTGCAGGTCCTGTGCCCTGTCTGCCAGACTTATGCAGACATTGCAGACACTTTTGGGCTGCTCAGTTGGCTCTAAATGACTGCTCATGTGCAGCATTGAGCCCGTGGTGACCAAGCCAGTGTGACTCCACTGACCACCCCAGCCACATCTCTGCTGGCTCAGCTGGGAGCTTACAGACCCAGCACACACAGAGAATCCTTCCCCAAATACTCTGTGTTTGAAAAACAGTTACATATATGATAAAAGCAAATCAAGTCATTTTTGTGATCATAGATGAATGGAGGCAGGATTAAGGTAGCAGAATGATTCATCTCTAAAGTCCTTCTGAAAGTAAGGCAGCATTTCAAAAAGTCAGCAGTGCTAATTCTTTAATTCTTACTTTAGCTGAAAATCACACTCATATGTGCAAGGACTCTACCTCATATGTAAAAAGAGAACATGGACTGTGCCCACACCCTTTCCATGAGAATCACCCTCCCCAGAAGGCAGATACACTTCTGTAGCACAGCTCTGTACTGGTGTGTTGGCTAATTTGTAGGCAGCTGTTTCTCTGCCCAGTGAAAGATTTAGGAATTTCGAAGCTTTTTTCTTTCACCTTTTGATTTTGTTGTTTTTTCTTATTTTTAGCATCCGGTATGAAGAGAGAGAAGGAGGCTGGGATGGGAATTGGATACATTATCCTCATAGCCCTTGCTGTGTTTGGTTTTATGCTGGGAGTTGTGACCCTTCTCATTTTCCAGTACCAGCGAAAGATGGGAAGATACAACTTCAGGATCAAGTCCGACAACTTCAGCTACCAAGTGTTCTATGATTAGTGATTCACGGGTCACCACGTGTAAGTACTGAACTATGATCAGTTACATTTCTTAGCTGTCTATCTCTTCCTGAAATGGTGAAATACTTGTAGATGATCATTGTTTATCTCTTCCTGAAATGGTGAAATACTTGCATATGATCATCCTTTATTTGAGAGTGTTTGAAGCTGCTGCCCTTTTTGCTGTGTGTAAAGGCCATAGAAGTAAGAAAGAAATTCCTACTGTTCTTGCCTGTTTTCAAATACTGCAAGACTACAAGAGGAGGAAGACAGCACCGTGTCCTTCATCTTCCTTCATGGCTTTGATCTCAGTCAGAGTAAATGGCACATCACTTTAGAGAACACCAATAAGCATTTCCACAAAAACCCCCATATAATTTTTGGGTTTAAACCAGTGATTAGCATAATAAAGGAGAGAAACTTTACACTCTATTTATAAATCTTCTTCAAAAGTTATCCCTTCCTGTTCCTCCAGATTAAAAAATTTTGTTGGTTTTTTTTTTTGTTTTGTTTTGTTTTTTTTTTTTGAGATTTTTTTGAGAAAGTAGTGACATGTTAAACATACAGAGCTTGAAATATTGAGATGCACAAGCAATGCTTACATGTGCCTGCAGAGAATCTGCAAAGACAGCTCTGAGGAGACTTAACCACTGCTCCTGGTCTGCCTCTGAAACTTGGGAATTTAACACTTTTCCAGGATACCACAGGATTCAGCACTTTTTCTGTAAAATTAGTGTGTTCTGGCAGCTCACCATCATTTGTATGCTTGTCTCTTTAAGAGGAGGAGAGAGAGGTGAGAAAGCAGGCTGAAAAACAACACCTAACACTACTTCACAGCTCAAGGATGTTTGCTGTGGATTGGATTCTGTTCCTGGAAACGGGCTGATTTGCCATCATTGCCAGAGTTAGTCAGTGACCCTCCCCTGGTGCAGGCCTCTCACAGGACAATGCCATGGCCACAGTAAACGCCCTGGACTCATCACGATGGTATTTGCAGATAATTCATTTCAATTCACTGAGCACAGTAATGTTTGATACACACCACGGGGAAAGGGCAGGGAACGCTATCCCAGCTTTCTGCTTGTAAGTCCTGAATAGTCACATTTAGCTCTATTTCCCTGTCTTTTATCCCACAGGCCACCCTCTTATCCATCTCTGGGCAGCTCCTGGGAGATGGCTGCAGGTGAGGGTGATGCTCTGTGTCTTCCCAAGGGCTGGATCTGTCAGGAGTTCTTAGGGAGGGTACCCAGGACTCCTTGGTACAACTCCAGCAGCTGTAGTTCCATAAGGGATACAAATCCCACCATGGAGCCAGAACCCAAAATAAAGGGCATATCGAGGTTCATTAAATTAAAACCTGCACATGAAACCTCTGAGTCTCTCCACAGAGGCAAGAATGGCTTCTCTTGCCTTCATCATTCTGCTCTCCTGAGTAATACCTCGTGGTAATGAGAATTCTGGAGTTGTGCAAAGAAGTTGTAGCATAAAGGAATTATCAGGCTCGTAACGCTTATCCATCATGTTGGAGTCTCAGCTAACAGCTCCTTTTAGGAGCTGGAACTGCTCAGCTCTTCTTTCCTATGTATTTACTGTCTTTGGAAGGTAGTTGATTACCTGTCTCAATCCTGATTAATTTGGTTTTATTTTATTTTTTCTAGTGGAGATTCTGTCTCATCACATGGAGAACTGAAGTTTGTCTTCACTCATCATTTGGCTTCCCTTGCCCTACACAACACTGACTCTTCCAAATTAATGTCATATATAAAAGGCTCCTATATAAAAGGCTCCGATAACCCCTTTCCCTGCTCTGCCTCTTTTTCTCTTAGCAATCTGGTTCTTCCCTGGTGTCCTAAGAACTCTTTGTGACAACAGCTCCAGGTTGAAGTGAATTTTCTGTCTTCAAGTTCCAAGATCTGATTTTCTCACTGTGACAAATCACTATGTGCCCATCTTAGCATCACTTGTGCCATTAATATTGACAAGCTGCATGTTTCCGTTGATATTCAAGGAAATAAATCAGGAAACCCTCAGAAAGATCTCTTTTTCAGTTTGTAATTCGCTGTTTACTTAGGGTGAGGTTGAAACTTTGAGCTGCAACGGCGTTGAAGACCTAACTGTGCAACGCCTTGAGTATACAGAAGCTGGGGAACAAGCATTGGATTTGCCACCAAGGAAGGAAAAACCACGGTGGATCTGGGGCTTAACCAACTCAGAGTGTTCTTCAGCATGAGTTTTTAAATTTGATTCATTCTGTAATTGACAAGTTTTCAGTGGAAAAGAAAGAAAAGAAAAAAAGAAACTATTTTTGTTGCTGGCAGCCCATGTTTTTCTAGATAAATCAATTGGTACCTGTGTATTCTGCTTAATTAGACCCTAATGATTGTGCAGTCAAGCCACACAGTGCTGCCCACCTAAGTGAGAGCTCTCCAACTGCAACTAAAGAGTTATAAATCTGACGTGGGTTTTTCCTGGCTGCAAGAGCATCAGTGCAGCAGCAAAGGCTCAGTTTACACACTCCATTGGATACAACAACAGTCTGTTCAGCTGGATAAACTGGAGCAAAAACCTCTTCCATGCAGTCAGCATCTCCTGCAGGGCTCTTTCCTGGGCTGCTCTTGTCTGCTGCCCCAAATCTCCCTCTCAGTGTGTTGGAAGATGGGAGGTGAAGAGGAGTCAGTAACTTGTCCCACCAACCCTTGGTTCTGTTTGCTGCAGTCTCTCCTCCCACGCAGTTATAGTCTTCTGAGCCTGGGTCACATCTAACCCAGTAATTTATAAACAAATTCCTCCTTAAGCTCAATGGACACCATTATAACAACCTCTTAGTGGAAATAGGTCCTTAGCTTGAAGTCACCAATGTTTATAGTAGGCATGGCACTTAGGTGCTGATTTTTTGGTACAGAATAGCATGGGAAAGTGGCTTTTCTATCTTCCTAGTCCAATTTCTACTAGGTAGTAAGATTACTGGGTAAAAGACTTCCACATTTTGCAAAAGGTTATACTGATTGATTTTAGAGCTTTTATATATACCTTTTAAATACATCAATAAATTTCTGAGTAATCATTTCCATTCTACTTTAGATTCTAGTGACTCTATAAGCAGTAAGACACTTTGACTTGCCTTTTCCTTGTGGAAANTCCAATTTCTACTAGGTAGTAAGATTACTGGGTAAAAGACTTCCACATTTTGCAAAGGGTTGTACTGATTGATTTTCGCAATCTTAGTCTGATGAACCTGGAATCATGGAATGGTTTGGGCTGGAAGGAACCTTAAAGACCATCCCATGGGCAGGGACACCTTCCACTATCCCAGGTGGCTCAGAGCCCCATCCAGCCTGGCCTTGGACTCTTCCAGGGGTGGGGAGTCCACAACTTCTTTGGGCAACAACATAACCATTAGTTTTTGTTATGTAGGAGTCTCTTAACTTTGGCTCAATTTGCTGTCAAATGTGAAACGTGTTTGCCTTCTGTGCTCAGTGACAGGATCAGCTATTTTACTATAAATATTTTTCTAGTTTTTAGTACTTACAATCCTGAACTTCTTCGAGGTGACAGGATTAGAGATGATTCTGCCTGTTGATTTTGGTGGAGCTGTGCCATTTACAAAAGCTGAGCACTACTCCTCAGGATGAAATGTGAGCCAGTAGCTTGTATTTGATACCTTGCATGCTCGGCAGAAACTGCTGTTTGTATCTGAGTCTGTTTATAGGAATTTTGGTATCTTAATAAAAGCAGTCTTGTAATTATTGTTGACTTCTGTACTGTTTTGTTTTCCTCTGCGATTTAGTCACAGGTATTAGGATGTGCACTTGGTGGATGTGGCAGCTTCTGAACTGTTCAAGTATCAGTACAATGTTCAGACATCACTGAAAACATGACACAGGACCTTATCCAAACCCCAGTGGACTGCAGTTACCAACAACTACGTACATGTACTTCCTAAGGGTCTCTTCCTTTATCTTTACAAAGGGTAAACACACTTTTAGTTTCATGTTTTTCAGCAGACAACCAGAAGAGCATTCAACATTCCCAGTTCAGTTTATTGCAATGCATTGCAACAACGTGGTGATTCAGCCTGAAACTACTGTCACGCCAGCTTCCCCAGGTGTTTAACTTGCACCGTTCTGACAGCTGCTCCAAAAGAAGAATTGAGTGCTCTTTCCTTGAATAAATAGGTTCCTAAAGAGTGGCCAGCTCTGTACAGCTCCTCTATTCCTGAAGGACGTTGTCCAGGGGGTCCCATCCACTGATTCCTTAAACAACTGCAAGTTTGCTCTTCTAAAATTCAATGTTCTGACTCTTTGCCTGGCCCATATACCTCAGACTTGTGAAACCCACCAGGGCATGATCACTGCAGCCCAGGCTGCTGCCAGTATTGACATCTCTACCATTTAAAAACATGAATGTGAATAAATAAACATATAAATAAATAAAAACAAAGCCCCCCACATTTATTTTATCTGTGCTGGTAAGCAACAGGTAAAGCATTACTACTAATGCTTCCTCTCTTTTTTCACTATCACCTGGATTAAGAAATTATCCTCGTTGCATTCCAAGAGTCTCATGGATTGCTTTCAGGTTCCTGTGCTGCTTTTCCCCCTTTCCAATTTGGCATTGCCCACATTTTATTCTTCCTACGAAACACTGGCTCTAAATAATTATTTAAAACAATGGACGAAAAATCTGTAGAAATGAAGATTTAGTTTTGACTTCTCCCACTGTTTCCTAAGAACCACTTTAGGCCAGTGGTGTGCGTGTCCCCACTGTTCACTGAGAACACAACCCTGCTGACACCTGATGCAAAACACTCATCACTATTCCTTTCCCCCAGGTTATAATGCTGCCAAATTCTGGTCCCAACGGGGCTGGGAAAAAGCTGAGATAATTGGAAAATTTCCTCGTCCATTAAAATATAAACAAGCCGGGTTTTTAATGCCTGTTTGGAAAGTTTTCTTGCAGGCTGAGGAAGGAAACCAGTTAAAGGAACTGAAAAAGTTTGGCTGCAATTGATCTAAAACCGTGATGTTGGCTATGATTTAGTCGAAAGCCTAGAGCAGAGAGCCGCCTAATGGCTTCCCTGATCCACAGGCAGAAAATTCCCTTCCCTGCCTTTCCTGCCCTTCTTTCCCCAGGGATTTTTCCCCTGAAATCCACAGAAGGAAGAGTTTCAGTGACCTAGCACAAATATTTATACACTAAAAACAATCATAGCACAAATGTAAAAGAAGAACCGAGAAAAAGCCAGAACATTTGGAGATGGCAAGGAAAAATCAGAGAAATGAAGTTCAAATTCTGTATGGAAGTTTCACTAATAAATCCCTGCTGTACTGCTTGCAATGGATCTCAAAACATCCACTCACAATATTCTCTTTAAATCAGCTGGTGCTCCATCCTCTCTATGATGAAGACTAAAAGAATTAGGATGGTCAGGGTAAATGAGTGTTTCTGCCTAGAAACTGGATTTGTTGAAATAATAACTGTAAGGAATGAAAAAATATTAGTTTTATCGAACTATCTTTGTGTGTTTTTAGGTGTGTGTTAGAGAAAGCTAAGCACATTTAGGAATACTGCAATTTTACAGAGCAGAGAGATCAATTTGAGCTCACCTTTTTCCCTTTTCCTCTCCCTGTCCTTACAGAGGAAATATTAGTAAAAGTGTTTTTTCCTAGGCAATTTTCTCACATATAAAAATATTTAATACCTTCTGGAAAATTACAAGTATTTGTAGGAACAGGTAAAGTAATAAACCTTTTTTTAAACAGTGATTTTCTGCTTTTCCTGCTTTACTAGGGAAGTAATCAATTTCAAAAGGAAAGTGGCATTTCTTTTCCACAGTATTTCTGTTTAAGCCCATAAAGAACACAGTCATTTGGCAGTTGCTTTTCTTTGAGTTGTTTGCTGCCTGGTTTTGCTACAGGTAGCTCTGAGGAGGACCAGAACCTAAAGAAAATGAGAAGAGAAAATAAGCTTTGATTAGTTTATTGCTGATGCAGTGAACATTTGGCAAATTGCTGCAGGGGACTTTTACTCTTTCCTCACCTGGATGAAGCCTTCGAGAAAATCCAAGGAAAAATTGATATAAGCATTGAGGAGCCCTTGGGACCTCCAGGTGTGGTGGCATTAAGGAGTTACTTTCACTGGTATTTGGAAGCAGATCAGACAGGTTTCAGTAGGATATGAGGAGCTGCATCCTCAGCAGGCTGACACAAATCCATCCCAAAAACCTTGCTCCCTCCAGGGCTGTGAAGGTGACTCTGAATTCCAAGAAGAGGCTGCCTTCCTGACAGAGACAGTTGGGTAGAATTTTCATTTAGATATAATTATTCCAGCACACAGTATCACTACATCCTTGGGAATGTGCTGGCAGCTACTAACACTTCTGACAGTGTGGATTCTTCATGGCTTATGCTCAGTAATGCTGAAACTCTGCAAATCCACTCAGGAAATGTCTGGCTTTGCCTCTCAGCGTGTCTGGAGCTTTGATACGGAATGCTGGCCACAAACAATGCTCTCGTTTATTAGCTGCCTTTGGCATCTGGCAACTTGAAAAGATGAAGGAAGGGATTCACAGCAATATTTTGAACAAATACAGCTATTATTGGTACATGGAGACAGAAGGGTCTTGTGTTTGTTCTAGTGCCAGCCTTGAGAGGCTAATTACTGAGTGCTACATATGAACAGCATTCTCAGGCTCATTCCAGCACATTGAATTGTGCTCTGTATCAAACCTGCCCAGTGACCAAAGCTGTCCACTGGGTTACTTAGCCAAAAAAGTGGAAATATGGAGGAACTGGAATTTGGAACATCATATTTACTGAATCCAACTTCAATTTTTACAGAGCAGCTCTGGGGCCACACCTTTGTCTGTGTCTGTAAGGAATACGTCAGGAGTTACAGCTGAACAAGATGCTATTTGCTTCTGGGCATGTTTGTATTGTCCCAGAAAGATTTTCAGCTGATAAGTTGCTTGAGATTGCATTTTGTAGCCCATATAAAAATCAGCTGACTTAGTCACAGGAAATGGTAGATACTGCTGCAAATTTCCTGAGTTTCTCAGCATTTCTTTGACTACCTGTTAGCATTTATTTGAAATACCTGTTCTCCTCCTTTTCACTTGGTTGGCTACAGCTGTGACATCGAATTCTTGAACAAGAGAAAGGCACCTCTGTTTTCTGAAAGATTTGTGAGAAGTATGACCTTGTACAGTTTAGTCTCTTCCCTGGAAGGACATCCAACTCTCACCTGACTTCTAAGAAAGCCAAAGTCAGGATGCCAGGATGTCCAGGCTGTGTCCTTGTCCTTTATATTGGATGTCCCATATCCTAGAATTCTCTTACAAGAGAATACTCCCAAAGATAACTTATTTCTTATGTTCTTATGTACCTCTTCTGGTATTTCCTAGTACGGACCATTGGAGGCTGAGAAAATACATGTTTAGCATCTTCCAGGTTTGTTACTTCTAGTACTTCCCTCAAAATCTTGTTTTGTAAACTGATACTGGGATTTTCATGGAATAAAGCCATACACACCAGGAAAGGAACACCTGGGATGGCCTGTGCTGTTGATTTACTGCCTTCTTTTGTTGTAACCACAAATGGAGTGTCTTCCCATCTCTGTGGGCAACTGATATTTGTGCCATGCCTTGGTGTGGGGTGCATCTTTGCTCCTACTGCTTTGAGTTCCCCAGCAAAGCACCAGTGCCACTCAAATCCATTCAGCTGCTGTGACTGCCTCAGGCACTTGTCACTGAAAGCAAGATGTGACACACATTTGCCTCACAGCAGCCTTCATTCGGGCCCATGCAGGCATCTGCTCAACTTTTTCAAGGAAAGTAAAAATTAAGAGTAAGAGATGCAGTTTGAAGTTAATGTGATGATGTCTGGGCTTTTTGAAAGTGGGGTGCTGACTGAAAATATCACCTCCCTTTGTGCAAACTGCTGGTATTTGAGTTAAGTCTTCACGGCAGCTTCTTACTGGAATTCCTGCTGCGTTTGGCAGATGATGGATGAAGCAAGAGATACAATAAAGGATGAAACAAGGCCTTAAATTGTTTCTGTGATTGTACAGCTTTTGTTTGTTCGGAACAGGTATTAGTGACTGTCAGCTGAACAAATTGTATCTGTCTTCTAAAGACACTTGCTTGGAGTTTGTTTTCTTTCCCAGTCTCCATAAAGACACAAACAGGTCTGTCTCTATTTTAGCACTTCCTCGGGGAGTCAGATGGACCCTTCTAACCTACATCTGACAGAATCCCTTAGCCACGCTCTGCACATTGAGTGGCACAGGTTTACTCACTTGCAAGTGTCTAGTTACACACAAAATCTGCAATTACAGCTGCTGGAGATAATAAGTGCTTCATGGTGTCCTTGCAAACCAACCTTACATTATTAACATGTCCAGGTAAAATCTCATGGAAAGTTTTACTGCATTTTCCCTGCCAACGCAGCCTTGACTAATTCACTCAGCACAACCAGGTAAGTTAATGTTCTGGACATTGCCCAGTTTTCTGAGCTCTCCCCTGGGAACTCACAGTGGTGCCTTTGGCCTCTGCTCTGACAGGAGAGGATCTGCAGTCACCAGAAGCAGCCCCTCACAGCTGTACAGCTGTAAGCAGCTGTTTTGAATACTCAGAGGGATCTGAATGGGCAGAGACCAGGAACCTGGCAGCTGATAAAGCACCTTCCTCTGAGGTCACACCTGATAAAACTCACCTTCCTCCTGGAGATGCCCTGGTTGAGGATCAGCCATCCAGCCCCTGACCCCTGGGCTGGCAGTGAGTGCCTCCTCCTGCTGAAGGGAGAGGACAACCCTTCCTCTACCTTTTCACAGAGGAGATGTTTTCCCTCCTGCCAGCACGGTTTGGCTTTGGGATCTTTTTTCCCTAGCCCTGGCATTGCTTTGCCATGTGCTGGTGCCAGGGGTAGGGGAGCACCCAGGGCAGGTAGAGGATACTGTGAGGGTGGGGAAGCACTGGCACAGGTTGCCCAGAGAGATTGTGGATGCCCCTGGATCCCTGGAAGTGTCCAAGGCCAGGTTAGCTGGGGCTCTCAGAAACCTGTCCTAGTGGAAGGTGTCCCGGCCCATGGCAGAGGGTTGGAAATAGATGATTTTTATGGTCTCTTCCAACACAAACTGTTTTGTGATTCTATGATTCTAAGTCCTAAACCAAATCTCCTAGCTTTAATTCTTGCCCTGTTGTGTGACACTGCAAAGTCAATTTCCTCCCTTTCTTTCACAGATTTCATAATCACAAAAGCAGGGGGAGGCAGCTGTACTGCACATGCCAAGGTGAGCCAGCACCGAGTTACATGAGGACAAAAGTGCTTTTCTCACATTACTTCCTTCTCACGTGGTTTGGCACTGATGGATTTTCCTTCCCAGCAGAAGGTGGAAGCTGTTCAGGATCTGAAACGAAACTGTTGTTTCATTCTCAGTGCAGTGTTTCATTCTGAAGCGAGAACACTTTAGCAATCTGGCAAATTTTTCCTGTTTATCTACCAAGCAGAAGAAAATACATAAATAACTGTTCAAAGTAGTTTGAAAGCATGTCCAAAGAATGCCACAGGTTCCCACATTTTTTACAGGCAAACAATAAATGGTTTTGGGTTTTGGCAGGGTTTTTTTCCTGTTGTGACCATACTTATATTTCAAATTCAAACTTCTCAAATTATTATAATTTCTGACATATTTTAAAGCTTAATGACTTGCCACGTCTTGGCAGGGTGCATTTATTACTGCACATTATCTGTCATATTCTTTTGTACCACAGATATATGTAAATTCTCAATGTGTGGTTTTAGCTGACAAAGAGATTTACAGAGCACAAGAAATCCACATGTGATAAAGAGATCACACACAAAACATATACAGAGCATTTTTCCCAGAGATGCCTGACCTGTAACTCCCTCCTCAGTCTGTGCAGGGGGTTCTGACCACAGGACAGAATATTTTTACTCATTCCTCCACGTCTTTCTCAAGTGCTCCCTTTAAAACAGCAACAGATACAATAATTCAGTTTTTCACAATTTGTTTCTACTCACTGTGTACTTTTATCTGATAAATCCACATTGCCTGTGGATTTCTCTTTTCTTTGCCCTGTGGCAAATGACACATTCCCATAGGGATCAAAGGCCATATCACTTTCTTTGTAGAACTGGATACTCAGTGATTTCTCTGTTTCTTCAAGTGGAAATGGCCTCTGTAATACAGATCCTGTTCTCTGGCTTGAGTCTCTCAACTGAGCAAATAGAGAGACTTTATACAAGAGCATGTAGTGATAGGACAAGGGGGAATGGCTTCAAAGGGAAGGAGAGTAGGTTTGGATTGGATTTTAGGAAGAGATTCTTCCCTGTGAGGGTGCTGAGGCCCTGGCACAGGGTGCCCAGAGAAGCTGTGGCTGCCTTATCCCTGGAAGTGTCCAAGATGAGGCTGGATGAGGCTCTGACCAACCTGGGGTAGTGGAAGGTGTCCCTGCCCATGGCAGGGGTTTAGAACTGGATGATCTTTAAAGTCCCTTCCAACCCAAACCATTCTATGATTCTATGAAATAACTAATCTCTTATTGCAGCCAGTGGCATGATTTGAGGATTCGTGGTTGGATGGGTTGCACTCAAAGAGGAAATGCAGCCCTCTGTAGCTCCCAGGATGACCTCTGGTAGCAGAGAAGGCCCAAAGCTTGGAGGGGAGGGCAGTGCAAGTCTTCCTTCATGTAGCTTTTCCTCTGCTGTGCTCTTGAATCTGCTCTCAGCAGTATACCTGAATACACTCTCAGGAGACATTCCAGCTCATCTGCCCATGACCTCTTGGGAATGCATCCCATGGCCTAAAGAGGATGTGAGACCCGATGCATTTGGGCAATATTTTAGCTCTTCCAACTTCTGCATTCACAGAGGTGGAGGAGCTTGCATTTTGTACGTTCCCATGTTTATATGCAATGATGAATTTATTTGTAACTGATCCTTAGAGATGACGTAATTACACTTTTTATAGCTCCAGTTTCTGTTGATAACCATCTGGGGAGAAGCTGTTGACTCTCTCCTCACATTGCTGCAGGGAATTTCCCCAGGCTAGGGGGACAAGTCAAGGACAGGCATAACTGAGGTGTGTCGTTATTTCTGTCCTTCCCCTCCCCATTTTTTTCCCAGTTTTGACCAGCTAGAAGGGGAACAGAAACTTCCTTAATTAAAACTGTGCTATAGGTGTGCCTTTTTGAGGTGTCTTGCTGTGTGATTGCATCACTGAAAACTGCTTTTTCATTTCTGCTCATTCAAAACTCTCTCTTGTCCTCTTTCCCCCTCTCACCTGGGGTGGACAGACTCCTCTCGCTCTTCAGCCAACAATAGTTTGGCTGAAAATACTTTGGAAAACTATAGTTCTGAGTTCTCACAAGGCTGGAGTGTAGCTGGTAAATTCACTACAGCAGCAAGATTAACCCACCCATGGTGTGAAGAAACCAGAGTTTGGGTGGTAAATCTCAACAAAACCAGAACTCTCCTTGATTTTATTCTTTTATACGCAGAAAAGCAAAGATATTGTTTGCTTGGAGAAAGGAGGGAAAGCTTTGGGATGTTAAGGGAGTTTGGAGAGCCAGCCACAACGAGCCAAATCTCAGGCTTCATGGGGTAAGAGTGAGTCCTTTCTGGGATCCTGCAAGAATATCTTTGGATGAATCACTTAGTGGAGGGAAGACCAGCCTAGGATAGAAAATATGTTTTTCCAGTCAGATAATGAACCTCCAACTGCTCCTCCCTCTGCTCCCTCTATTTCTGTATTGGCAGCAATGACAATCACTATTAATTTCAAGTGGCATGACTTTGGGAAAATGTTGCTTTCCAGTGCTATTATGCAGGAAACAAGCAAAACCACAAGCCTATCTTTAGATACAGACAGATAATGAGACTCTTTTCCAGCCTGACCTCACGGAGACCTGCTGTGCTGTGTACTTTAGCTTGGAGATCGTTCTGTCCTGCTCACCAAGAGATCTGCCACTCCTGGGAGCTGATCTGGTTACCTGGCCCCAGGTGACCCAAAACACAGCATCCTGCCTGTTTAGCTTTTCATGGGACACCCTCCCTTTTTGGACAAGGGTGAAAGAGCAGAGGAGGCTGCTGTCCTGTTAAAGTTCTTTATTCCATAGTCTCATAGTTTTCTGAAGGTAGAGTTCAAAGGGGATAAGGCCAAGCAGCAACAGCAGCAGCAGCAGGCAAAACAGCAAGCAAAAAACAGCTTCTTCTTCTTCTCTAAACTTACAGAAGTGTGGATTATATTTGTTAATTGACCAATAAAATTGACACACGATTCTAGTTTTTCTTTTATTAACCTATCCTGGTCTAATTCTAACAGTCATAAATCTTACACAAGTATTACATAGGTATTACACAGATTTGCATATATAATTTCTATCAGCTCTTATTGTTTATGTGAACACTCTATGTAAAAAATGTGAACAGTATTGTTCCGTCTATGTTTTGTCTAGAGTAAAGAAACTCTGTGAAAGGGTAACTCTGCTACACTAAGAACTGTGTTTAAGGTCTCTTTTGCTGCAGCTTTTCAATGTTTAAAGCATTTAGCATGTATTTCTACTAAAAGTTAAAAATCTATATTTCTATTTCACTTCTGTGTGACTTCATGTATCTCAGCTTATCCAAAGGTTTTAATTCAACCCCTGTGCTTTGGCTTTCCTCTGGGCCAGGGTCCAGAGGAGCTCTCACTCCAACAGCTGCCTGCACATACAGCAGTGGTGTGAGGGGTTTTACAAAACCACATTTGGGACAGGGAAAAAAAGAGCTTTTAAGTGTCTGCATGTCACAGTACAAAGTGCTTATAATGTGACTAGTGCAAAGACAAATTTTAGCACATCACCTGAACATTCCCATGGGACGTGCTTTGTTTCTAGTTGGGATCCACTTTCTTGTGTTTGGAAGATTTGGTCTGTGACTGAGCCATGGTTTCTTCCCAAAGCTCCTCTCAGGTAGTGCAGTCCTGGTCCCCTCCTTCATCCCTCATGTTTACCTTACACAACGTGCCGCCACAGGAATGGACACTGGGAACAGCCCTTAACAATCCTGCTCTCAGGCTGGGCCAGGAGGCACTTACACCCAAGAACTAGGAGAAGGGAATGTGCTGAAGAAAAAGCAAACACAGACCTGCAGTGATAAGATCAGAAATGGCAATGGCATTTTTTTGTGCTCCAATGAACGCAGGTTCTGACCTTTGTGGGTTAATTTTAGGGACGTGACATCAAATTTCAGGTAGTGTTGCTTGTTTGGACAGCACCTGTAGTGAAAACTGGAGTCAGGTTTATGAAAATACTTTCACTCAGCCAACAAATCCCACAGTTAAATATGAAATCTATAGGGAAATATACCTGAAGAGTACTTGAATTATTGCTTCTCTGTAAATATCCGGGGTGTGCACTTCTCTTCTACACGTGTGTAACAAATCTGTCCCCATAAATTTTTTTTCACCTGCTGTTTGAGTCACTCAGGTTAGAAGGCAGTTTTCACCTGCCTATTAACATTGCAAAGTGATGTGTGGATTCAGGATTGCACAATAAAGGAGGGGCTCCTTCCTCGGCTTGTCTCCCCCTTCCCTTTCACCTCACCCACCAGTGTAATTTTCCCCATCCCTGTTACACAGCAGAGCTGAACAGAAAGTTGTCATGGAATCAGAGAATCACAGGATGGTTTGGTTGGAAGGGACCTTAAAGATCATCCAGTTCCATGGCAGGGACACCTTCCACTATCCCAGGGTGCTCAGAGCCTCATCCTACCTGGCCTTGGACACTCCCAGGGATCCAGGGGCAGCTCCAGCTTCTCTGGGCACCCTGTGCCAGGGCCTCACCACCCTCAAAATAAAGAATTTCTTCTAAATATCCAATATAAACCTGCCCTCTTCCAATCTGAAGCCATTCCCCCTTGCCCTGTCACCACCTGCCCTCATAAATAGTCTCTCTCCATCTTTCTTGTAAGGTGAATTCTCAGCAGCTTCTTACAAGACTAATTCAGAATTTGCAGCCAGTTTTCACTTCTTGAGACTGAGTTCACAGCTGCTTTTGTGTCTTCAGCAGTAACTGGAAGACAAAGGCAGTAGAAATGCCAAACCAGAGGGTTTAATAATCTGTGTCACAGCAGAGCAGGGGGTGCAGATTGGCAGTGGAGTCACTGTGCTTGGTGCTGACACTTTGTAGGACGTGACTGTCCCTTCTCCAAGGAGATCACCGTGCAGTAAGTGACAGTGGAAGAAATAAACTGTATGCAAAACACCCAGCCACTGATGTAAGAAATATTCATGGAGTTTTTTATGCCATGCAGTAACACATCTCCCATGCAGTGATTTACGTCACAAAGGAAATTGCTTACCAAGAGCCTTTGTGGTTTATACTTCACATGTGCATATATTGATGTATTTTCTCTATGCTGTACCTGTAAGGACACACATGTCATGAAAACCTCAGCAATGAGGCTTTTTCATTTCAGTGACTTCTGGACCCACCTCCCCACACAAAGGGGCACTTACCACCCTCCACACCCAATCTATTTTGCATGCTGGTTTTCATTCACTTCCAGAAACCTGTTGATCAGAGAGACAGATGGTGGAGAATGAGTAATAAATACGCACATGGACAATGTATCTCAAAGTACTCTAGCTAGCAGTAGGTAACCATTTCTTCCTTTCTTGAGTAAATACATTTACAGTCCTAAAGCTCCTCTATTTCTGTCCACCTGCATTTCTCCCCAACTGACCTTGCTGCCATAAACGTAAATAAATAGAATACATATCCTCACATTGTTCAATCACTTAAATTTATTTGTGTTTTAAGTTTTCTTCAGGGAAATAGAAAGTTTTCCAAGTGCTTGCAGCTTCACCACACCAGTTCTTCACTTCTCGTGGTACCAATTGATCTGCTGCACTAATTCATGTGAAAGCTTTCCATGGCAGGTGCAGGCAGATTTTAGTCTTGAAGGAGTGGTATCCACAGTCTTCAGGAAATCTTCATGGAAGTACTTGAGCCAGATATCTAACCACTCAATTTCTCTGTTAATAAAACCAGGGAAGTCCATCTCAAAGAAACCCTTGGGGAAGACGAATTATGAAGTGTAGCCAAATCACGTTTCCAGACTGTTCTGAAAATCTCAAATGGCAGCTGCTGTAGGGATGCAAACTTCAAGGTTGTTTCATAATCCTTAGGCATTGAAATCAAATGACTGCCAATGTCAACACAAGCTTGGAGGACTTGAGTGGATATTATTAAATTATTTTAAAATCGTTTTATTTCCTAGTGGTCATAGATCCTCTTGTTATCCTATGCACTCTACACTTGAGATATAGAATCACAGAATATGCTAAGGTGAAAGGGACCCAAGAGAATCATCGAGTCCAACTCCTGGCCCTGCACAGACACCCCAACAATCCCACCCTGTGCCTGAGAGCATTGTCCTAACTCCTGGATCTCTGTCAGGCTTGGTGCTGTGACCATTCCCTGGGGAGGCTTTTTTAGTGCCCAATCACCCTCTGGAGGAAGAACCTTTTCCTAATATCCAGCCTACACCTCTCCTGATACCACTTCATGCCATTCCCTCAAACTCTGTCACTGATCACAGAGAGCAGAGGTTGGTGCTGCCCCTCCACTGCCCCCGTTTGCACTTTCTCACACTTATTTTCTTTGCAGGGCTTATACAGGAATTTGAAGATTTGTTTTGTGGTGATTCATTTAAAGAACTGGTGCTTTAGAGAAGGATCATTAGCTTAATTGCTTGCAATCAGATCCCATTGTTTCTGGGTACATTCTTGCTAGATAAATGTGCCAGCTTATCATATGTTTATTTTGAAAGCCACGGACAGATCAGGCTGGTGGAGGAGAAAGTCTCCAAAGTCAGAGTCTAGGCTAGAAAATTATTGAATTAATATCCCTCTGGAAAGCAAACCAGACCAAATTAAAGCGAAGAAAGAAAAGAGCATTCTAAGGAACTGAGACAGAAAAAAATAACAGCAGAGGACAAGTCTTAGTCACTGATCTCCCGCTGGAGCCTTCAGAGGAAGGCAGTAAAAGGGAAACAGAGTCTTCCATTATATTCAGTCCTAAAATGAAACAAAACAAGAATATGGGTCCCACCCTCCTCCTATTAATGCTGGCAGGCCCCAGAAGAATAATTTGCATTCCAGCTAAGCCTTTGTTGTTTTCATATCTGACTTGCAAAACGGTTTCTCACAAATAATGCTGGAACAGGCACAGAGAGCTGAGCCCACCTGGCACCTGTATTAACCTTGAAAGGAGCTTGATGTCTTTGAGCTGCCCCAGAGCAACATCACAGGCAAATCCAAAGTAATCTTAAGCTAAAACACCTTTCACAAACCTATGGGGTGGTTGCAAACAAGGCTGTTCAAACTCTCTGTTCCCTATTCACAAATGTCACCAACTTCTCATCCCCACACCTGTGTTGTGTAGGGACATTTTCTGTGAGGCTTTGGAGCACAAAAAGGGATTGTGCTGCCATGCCAGGTATATTGAGCACTCATTACAGATAATTGGTGGTTTTTTTTCAAAGTACTCAAAGGTTAGGACTGTTTTTCATTGTGAGAAAAAAGCAGCTAGAAGCATTCCATAATCCACATACTCATGGAATTAACTTTGTCACTAATTGTAGTAATTGGCACTGACATTCTGTTGTGGTGCTGAGGACAGGCAGAGAGTGGGAGAGTCACGCTGTGTATTTTGAGAGATGCAAATTTCTGTAACTCCTTCCTGTATATCCAGGCTGGATGGGGCTCTGAGCAACCTGGTCTAGTGGAAGGTGTCCCTGCCCATGGCAGGGGGTTGGAATGAGATGATCTTTAAGGTCTCTCTACACCCAAATCATTCCATGGTTCTGTGTTGTGCTCACCTTCAGGGTAATGTGTGTTACACTGCATGCAATATTCATATTTGTATAATTATATGAGTCACCTATTATCTCATTTTTATGTTTGCTCACTGCTGTGAAGATGTTCATTATGTTGCCATTTACCTGATCCATGCCTTCATTTATTTACTGTTTTTAAGGACAAATACCAGGATTTAAGGATAATTAAGTGTATAAGGATAAATCCCAGATTTTCCTTGGGATGATTCTATAAGGGATACCTGTTTAGAAAAACAGGTTGCAACTCCCTTGCTGCTAGTGAGCAAAAGTCATAATTCTTTGTGAAAGAAAAATTGAACTAGTGGAAGAAAATTTAAACTCACTGCCTGTGTGTTCCTCTGCAGGCTGGGCTGGTGAGTGCCAGTCCCTCAGCCTGAATGTTTAGCAGGGAGCATCTCCATTGCCCTTGTGCTATTTGTGCAGAGGGATCCAGCCCAGACTGGATTCCGAGGCTGTTCAAACAGGGAATGTTTGGCTGCTACACACAGTTGGTTAACTCAAATGTAGAGAGTGAATTATTGGAAGGAAATAATTTATTTAGCACAGCAACCAATTAATGATCAGCATTCAGTCCTCATCCAAAAGAGATCCCCACATACCCTTAGCACAAATACATTTTCTTCATGATGGTCTCATCTTCTGATTTCGGTCCTGAATCTTTTAGATCTCGCACCTGTCAGTGAGACAATGAAAAATGTATTATTGGAGCCTCTCCTTGCAAAAAAAAAAAAAAAAAAAAAAAATAGAGAAAAGCTTCCACAAATGTCTTCTCTGAACAAAAAGAGGTAACACATTCTCCCCAGTGACACCTGTGCTTCTAAAAAAATGTGGGCCAGGGAGAGAGTTGATGCACTGAACCTCTGATCTCTCAGAGTGCTTAACTCTAGGCTCACTCTCTGGTTCTCCCCAAGACAAACCTGCATTAGAGGGATGAGCTCTAAGCAGTGTAATTTTAACCAGTTTTTTTCTCTGGCCTTGGGGCCCAGGAGCAGTCCACAGCTTTTATTTAGTGATGTT